>PVJA010012665.1:0-51391 GCA_004027025.1 Myocastor coypus | reverse complement strand
TATAGAAAGGAGATAATAAGCAAAGTCAGAGTAGTAGTCTTCAGGGGAGGGAGAAACAAAATAATGGGCTCCTTAAGTGACAGAAATGGGACGAGCCAGGTAGCTAAGTGGATTAAAGTGCCTGCTTAGGGACCAGGTTCAATTCCTAGCATGTCGTGCCGCCCTGCACCCAGGTGTGCTGAGATGGTAACTGAAACTGGGCATGGTGGCATGTGCCTGAAATCCTAGCTCTTGGGAGGCCGAAAACAGGAAAATCACTACAAGTCTGATATGTGTAATGAGACCCTGTAGACCCTTTACTAAATTAAAAATATAATGGAAAAAAAAAAACTCAGAAATGTATTGTCACACAGTTTTGAAGGCTGGAAGTCCAGGGTCAAGGTGTTGTCCTACTGATTTCTCCTGACGCCTCAACCCTTGACTTTTGGATAACCACATTGTCCCTTTGTCCTTATATGGCACGGCCTCTGTTCTGATATTGCCCATGTCTCTACTTGTGCAAATGTCTGTCACCTTGGAAAAAGGCCACATTCTCATGAACTTAACCATAAAAGCTTTATCTCCAAAAAAAATCTGACAACTTTGACAAAAGTCTGATAATTTGTTCATAACACATAGATTTTTTTTAAAGCCACAGAATATAAGAGAATAGTAATATTTAACTTTAGCTAAAATATGGATTCAAGAAAGTGTTTGAAAATGAAGTTGAAACCCAGTCATTTGATGTAACGGTTTAGGGTTGATTTGTAGGATGTGATGGAAACGAAAACCTGCAGTTCATACATGGGCAGCCACAAATGACCCTGCTACTGCTATTTCTTCCCAAAGGGCAGATCTGAAGCCAAGCTAATGTGGGTTGAAATGAAATGCAAGTGGATAGCTGGTTGGTCTAAGGAGAATGAAAACAAAAGACTGAAGGGAAGATGACACTTTGGTAGGATTGTCATTTTCTGTTAGGGACAACAACAGACACACCCAGATAGACGGTTGGGATTGGGCTACAGGGCAGGAAGGAGACAAGAAAAATCCCAGGTGCCCCTTTGGCCAAAGTGGATGTGTCTGGGGCAGGAGGTCTTTCTGTGCCATAGGAGGGAGTCTCAATAGCATTGATCTCTCACTCAGCGCCTGCTGGTTGGGCCAGGCTGAGTTTTAAAATGTGGTTGCTGCACGACTAAAGCTTGGGAAGCTCAGACTCCTGAGGCCTCCCACCCCACTGCTGTCCTCGCTGAGCCCAACTAAGGCCCTGAGATGAGGCATTCCAAGGCTGATGCTGGGGCTCTGATGCCAGCTGCCCCTTAGGTGTTAGTCTAATAGAAACACCTCTGGGTGTTACAGAGTCAGGTACTAACTTGGATTTTAAAGTAAGAGAAATTATAGCTGATATATCAAAATTTAGTGATTATGTATTAATCACTATTCAGATAGGAATAAAGAAAAGTTAATTTCAGTAGCACAGGAAGAAAAAAAAAAAGAAATTATATAATAGAGCTGGGGTTCTTAAAAGGTGTTGAAAATCATGGCAACATTGGGGTTTGTGCAAGTGTCATGCTGCTGTCACCAGCGATGTGATGTATGATCCAAAATATGATTACTATTTAAATTAAAAATGCATCACAGTAAGAGAACACCCATCAAAGTACTCCTCTTCAATTTGAACACTTACATGATTCTTGCCTCTTTCTGAAGCACTTCTGGAAGTCCTTCTTGCGAGAATATTTACAAGGAACATCAGTTATACGGGTGAATTTACTACCAAGTGCCATCCAGCGGAAAGGCAGGATCATAAAAATGTTAAGGTGCATCCTATCAACCTGTTGCATCGGAGCTGTCATCATGTACATGCTGGCTCTTCTACAAAGACAAAATTAGCATTAAAAGTAAATACTTTTAATTAACTCAGGATATCAGTGCAGCCAGGACAGCACAACTAACTACTCATGAAGAAGGATTTTCGGAACTGATTTAGGAAGCAAGAGTAATGAGAGTTAAGTGGATATAAAGCAGGGCAGAGTATTCTGTAGGGGATTGATAGCAACATTACCTCTACTAAAATAATTTTTAAAACTATAAACATTTCCTTTTGTGTTGATTAGTCTTTTGATGTCACATTTCCTAAGAGGTGGTGGGAACACAAATTAAACTGGACAGGTCATGCAGTGGAAGGATGAAAAAACAGAAAAACACAGGCTGTTATGGTTTGTGTATGGGTGCCCCCCACCAAAGCCTCATGCAGTCATTTGGTGGCTTCTGGAATTTGCAATTGATTATTGTGGTTGTGGGCATTGAGCCTTCCCTGGGGCAGGTGATTTGCATTTCAAAGTAAAGGAAGAGAAGTTAGCTGCTTAAGCTGCCACTATCTCTCCCTGAGCTCTTGCTCTTTGTCTCTGCCCCCGGGAAAAGTTGTTTTCTGTCCTGTGCCTTTCTGCCTTGGAGCCAGCTCAACATGGACTAAAACCTTCAGTAACTGTGAGCTAAATAAACCTTTCCTTCCTTCATTTTGAATGTCAGGTATTTATCCCAGCAATGAGAGAAGAGTAAGAGACAGAAGCTCTCCAGAAAACAATCTTAACGGATTTTGACTTCCAGAGTAGGTGGGAAAGGATAAAATATAAGAGAGAACAGATAAACCTTTAACAGTGATAAGAGTCAAGGGAATGATTGTCACCCTGAAGGCACCACTCTGTGAAAGGTTAAGGGATAAAATGCTGAGGCGAGGAAAGAAAAGGAATAAGAAGAGAATCTCCAGATGATACGGTTTAGAGATCAGTCAGAGCGGAAGGCTTAGCTAAGTACAGCCTGGAGTCAAGACAAAGACTATGTGAGGCCAATTTGATAATCATCCACACAGGTACTGCCAATTGGCAAGAAAAGTAAAAGAAGACAGAAAAGAAAACTAACAAATAAAAAATTGAACATAAGAGATATTGCCAATGTCCATATTAAGAATGTTGGTGCCAAGCTGTGTGATATTCATGGCAGAGGGTAAATGGAACCAAGCCATAGTCTAGCTATGTTTCTTGCAGGATTCAAATAGGGCATTGGCAAATGGGGACAGATTATTACTACCTATGCTTCAGACCTTGCAATAATCAGACCTATTCTTTCTATAAGCTTTCTTTTTTAGAAACACAATCCATATGGATATTGTTTGCTAGAGGAAAGGTGAAGTGTGATTGCTAGACATATTAATGCAAACTTGGATGTGAAGTTACATGATTCAGAAACAGGCTGGTAAAACCTAGATCCTTGAGAAAGTATAATACTACCTTGCTATGCAAGGCTCTAACATAACTCTTGAAGTTATATAAAATGAACATCAATTGTCACCCTCAAAAGCCTTGCTCTTTAGCTGAAACTGTAATGATTTCATGGCTTTTTATTGCTTGACAAAGTAAGGGGAGTGGTACTGCTGAGATGTTATAATAAGAATGCTTGCCCTGGGAATTTCTGCTGCCACCAATCTGACCTACAGATTATAGTCTGGTTCAGAATTTGCTGTTTGATAGTGATTTTCTTTTGTGCATAGAGATAATATATAATACATCTTTCAACATATCAACCATAGCCATAGAATTCAAAAGCCATTCAATATCAAGTTATTTCTTTGGAACTCAATGTGGGGCTGCTGTTTGAGATGGCTACCACCCCAACCTTCACTGATAATAGAAGTTTAAAGCACAAAAGTTATGTTATAAAGCAAAGAATAAATAGCAGTGCAAGGCCAACATAATTCAGACCCAGTATGTTTCTTAAGCAGTAAAACTCCAACCCATTAAAATGATTAATAATATGACTCAGTACACAGTCTTTATGAAAAGGAGTTTAAAATGTTTTAATAACATTTTCTTATTAATTGTAACTTCATATCCATGAAATACAGTGTAAAAGTTGTAATTCCTAATTTTTTTCTTTTGCTTTACCCATAGTGAGGTCCTAAGCTGAAGATCGTTCTATGAATTGACCATTAAGGACTTTTCTTTGTTTTCTTCTCTAGCTTTATGCTGGTCATGATATCAAATTTAGGTTTCTATTTTCTTTTTTATTTTATTTATTTTTTTTTTTTTTAGAATTTTTTATTTTATTTATTTTTTTCTTGTTTCAGAACTTTTTATTTGTTTGTTTATTTTTATGACTGGCTCAGCCTGCCCTGAGGGCAGGGCTGGCGCAGCATGTGGTGCCGGGGATCGAACCATGGTCCCTGCAGCCACCTGGAGGCGCTTTAGACCACTGAGCCATCCTGCCGGGCCCCTCTATTTTCTTTAGAGACAATGAGTCTAGTTGATAATTTGGGGACTGAGTAAGACTATACAAAAATTGATGAAAATATTGGCAAATTTTCATTTATTGAAGGTATTTGCCATTAAATACTGTCATAATAACAATCTATCATTTCTCTCATGGGCATTGAGAAAGATCATTGTGAAACATACAAGGACAAAAACGATCTGTAAGTTTTTGCTCTGAAAAAAAGTGGAATGTAGGAGAAAGAAATCCACTGAAATACAGGTGCTGAAAGAGACCTGAGAGGCACCTGCTGCTCCTTTCTGCCTTGTGAGAGTGAACCAAACACCACTATCCATGAATCAGAAAGTTTGCCCTTTCTGGTTCATGGCTACCAAATATATTGGAACATCGATCTTGGACTTTGAATATCAAAAATTATAGGAAATGAACTAATATTGTTTAGAAATTTCAGAATTTATTTGAAGTAAGATAAAAATACAATGATTGCTTTATTTTTTAGATTTATTTCAATGAAAGACAGATTGCCACTAATCTCCCTCAGTTAGAAAGTATCCCACCATTCTTGTCACTTTCTGTAGCAGTTCTGGAAGTCCATTCCAGTCTTTCTATCATGGGTACTGCACTATCCTCAGGAAATTCAAAGTAATTGTATACCATAGTCATTTTAACTTTGTGGAAGTGCCATAAGTCGTACTATCAAGATACATAAATAAAGTAATAAAGCCATAAGTCATACTATCAAGATACATAAATAAAGTAATAAAGACACACTGTAATATTTTTACAATCCTGCCTTTCCATTTAATAAACTCAGTAGAAGCATTTGTAGAACTTTTATCATGCCTGGTACAGACAAAAACAGCACTTCCAGAAGTGCCTAAAACATTCAAATCATCATTACATGTGTTCAAGATGATAGGAAGTATTTTGAGGATGATCAATGCCTTTTACTGTAATGAACATTTTAGTGTAAATATTCACTATAAATTTTGATCACCCTTCACATTGCAAATATTTTTATGGTAGCTCTCACTTCAAGGTTTCTTTTCTTTCTTTTTTTTTTTTTTTTTTTTTCAGTGTTTCAAACTACACTTTTAGACTATGACTTGCTTGGAAAGCAGGAATTACTTATTAATCATAGTTTCTGTGCTTGGAAAATGATATTATGGTTTGTGTGCAGGTGGGAACCTAATGCATCAACTCTTCTAAGTCTCCAAGCTCACACAGTGAGTCTTTCCTAGTTTTTGATTTAAGGTGTGAGTGGATAAAGGGGTAGAGCACAGTAAAGATGCTCTTTTAAACAAAGTACTGAGAAGAACCTCTCCAAAGAGGTTGTTTTGACCCCAGCCAAAGTTGGATAGCAAATAATATCAAGATTTGAAAAATGAACATCTCTGGTGGAGTTCAGAGCATGGAGTCTGTTTTGTTTTGTTTTCAGTTACTTACATGTTCTAGTTATAAGTGCTTTGTCTGAAGGACAGTTTCCCCAGTCTGTGGCTTGTCTTTTCATTTGATGATTCTTTTGATGTGCGAAAGCTTTGGTTAGTAAAATGAGATCCCAGTTATTGATTCTTTTTTTTTTCTTTCCCATGTGATCTGTATTCCATTCATGAAGTCTCTGCCTATGCCTATGTATTCAAAAATTCTACCTACTTTATCTTCCACCAGATTTAGGATTTCTATTTTAGCATTCAGATCTTTGATTCATTTTGATTTTAATTTAGTGTAAGGTGATAGACATGGTTCTAGTTTTAGTCTTTAGCATGTAGAAAGTCACTTCTTCCAGCACCACTTGCTAAAGAGGCTATCCTTCCAGTGAATATGTTTTGGCCCTTTGTCAAAGATCAGTTGACTGATAGCATTTTGAGTTGTATCGGCATCTCCTAGTCTGTTCCAATGATCCTCAGTAGTGTTTTCACCACTATTGTACAGTTTTCTTGGTGGAAGGATCTTAGTCACAGCAGTTCTGTAATACAATTTGAAGTCAGAGAATGTAATGTCCCTATCTCGCCTTCATACCCAAAATTGCTTTTGCTATTCTAGTTCCTTTGGTTCCACATGAATTTTAAAATTGTTTCCTCTAGTTCTGTGGGTATGTTAGTGGTATTTTGGTTGAAATTGCATTAAATCTGTATAGCAACTTTGGGAGTATGTCTGTTTTCACTTTGTTCATTCTTTCTACCCAAAAGCAAATAATATCTTTCCATTTTATGATATCCTCTTTGATCTTGTTTTATAGCTAAATGCCTGGACACTGGAACCATAATTATAAGTAAACTGAATAAGACACATGTGTGAAAATATCACATTATCTCCCTGCTATGAGTTACTGAAAATGTAAATAAGAACATAAGTGTACAAAGCGTATCGTGAGCTATGAAGAAACTTTTCAAAAGAAAAATAGGACTAAGGAGAAGCAAAGAGAAGGGAAGCAACGCAATGAAAAATTAGAAAAGAAGGACAAAATGAACACTGAATTTTGTGAATGTGGAAGGGAAAAGGGTAAGAAAAGAGTACATGGAAATGGGGAACAATGAAGAATTAAGACGTATCATGTACAAATACAAATTCCCTACTGTGAATGTGATATATGTCTAAATTGTACCAATAAACAAATTACCAAAAAAAAAAGTTGTTTTTTTTTTTAATTTTCTCTTAATACCCTTTTCATCAGAAGTGAAATGGAGAAGAGGGATAATGTTAAATTCAAGACAAAGTTTTTTTTGTCAATTTTCTTAAATAATTGTTAATCATAAACAGTAAAATAGTGTTTAGTCCTTTAGCTGAAATATTTGGTTTGTATATCTTTAAATAGGGGACACTAATATTTCCATGTGATTTCTTATTTAGAACTTCCTTTTAGTGGACACATCACTACAACTTGTAAAATCTATACCCACAATCCAAATGAGTTAAAAATACATGGATGCTTATGTAAGAAACAAAACACAAGTAAATAATAATAAAAATATATTGCCTTATATATATAAAAGTATCACAATTACATGACTTACGCTGCTCCCAAAGTACAGTTGGCACTGTAAATTGTTTCATAATATAACACAGACAAATGTTACATATTTCCATGTGAAAAAGTAGTTTCTTTACAACTAGGAACTCAGAGTTATGAATTGCATCCATGGGCATTTGAAACTACTTCACTCTCCCATTTGTATATCACTCTGGGATAGTGGCATATTTCAACCTTACTGTTTATGAAAACAAATCAGAGTTTTGAGCTGTTAGGAATGCTCAGCCAGAAACGTTGTTCTCTTGCAGCTATTTTTCTCTCAGTTTGGATAGAACACAAAGAACTAGTTGTATGTAGATGCTCCAGTTCCCCATGCGAAATGCAATGATTATGTACTGTAGTATGTACTTATAAAAACATTTTAGGGTGCTAGTTATAAAAATACAACAGAAATGGAAAATAATTTTGCATAGCAAACAAGTCACAAGAAGAGCTTTCTGATAAAATATAATAAAACATTGATTTTTACATGCTACAAAAAGTGTTACTTTTGGTACACTTTACCCTATCTTGAAAAAAATTATTATATTTCATTCAATATTAATAACTACCCTTGAACAACTTGAAGGTAGTTTATTCAGGATTCCTCATGAAGTGCAGTAACAAAAGTAAAAAGGGGACATTTGTAAAGGAAAAGTAAGGTCATCTGGAATCATTATAATATTTCCTTTAAAACTACTAGGTGTGTCTCAGTTACTTTTCTCTCATTGCTGGGATAAATGCCAGACACTCAAATTAAAGGAAGGAAAGGATTATTTAGTTCACAGTTACTGGAGGTTTCAGTCCTTACTCAGCTGGCTCCAAGACAGGCTGGCACATGGCAGAGTGCAGCAGATCATGGTGGCAGAAGGCAGCAAAATGGGAGAAGTAGCCACAACAATGACGACTCCCCAAGATTTCATATCATTCATTACGTTAAACATTTTCTGATGTTCCATTAATTTTAAATGGATGCCTACAGAAGAGAAAATTATCTTTAAAATAAATTAAATAAAAATAAATAAATAAAATAGAGGGCTAGGACATAATTCAGTGGAATAAGCACTTGCCTGGCAAGCACAAGGGCCAGAGTTCAATCCCCAGTTGTGCAAAAAATAAAAATAAAATAAGATAAATAAAATAGGGAAGAAATAGCTCAATTGGTACACTATATTGTTTTATAGACTGGATGACACTGGGCAACTTGAGAGTAGCAATTCTGTTACCACAAAATTTAGGACCAACAGAGCTCAAGTACCTCAGGAAGCTTCTAGCTAACTAACTTCAAGCCATGCAGCTGACTTCTACAATTAATTACTGGACAACAGTATATTTATGATATCTCTATGTACTGGGTAATGCTTCGTTACAGTAATCTCAGTACTATGGGAGGCTGAGGCAGGAGAATGGCAAATCAAAATAACCTGGGTAATTTAATGACATAGCAAGATACTGCCTTAAAATTAGAAAAACAATCTTCCAAAGAGACTGAGATATAGCTTAGGAACAAGGTCATGAATTTAATCCACAGTGTATACAAAACAAATACATGCAATTACACAAAAAGTGTGGCTAAGGATATTTTAAATATACTTCTAAATATGTAGAGTTTTTTGTTTGTTTGTTTAGAAATCTGCTCCACTGTTAATTATGTAGAGTGACAAAAATGAAATACCAAGAAGAGGTCACCTATAGTGTACACATACATTGTGTTGGTAGTCCCATTTCTACTATTTTGGATTTGACAAGTAATTAAGGAGGCGCAGGAGATATCAAAAGCTTTCATCGTCATCTGATAAATGCATTACTTACAAATTGTGAAAATGAAGTATCTATTGTTAAATGAGCTACAGAATTTTGTCATGTTCATTGCCCTTTATTCATTTTTATTCCACTGTCTTCAGAAAAAGAAGACAAGAACAATACCCCTTTATATAAGGTTTTTTCCCTAAATGTGGGAAAGAAGGCAGAGAGACTTCAGATTTTCATTCAGTAGTGAACAGATTAATGCCATTTTCTGTTTGAGATTTTGAATGTATCTTCTCATCTACATAGAGTAAAGCAATCTGGCACTGATTCAAGTTATTATTTGTTGTCTTTCAGCACAAGGTATATTAAATAGTATGTAAATAAACATGTCAAGCAAAACCTATTTATTGTCGCAGAAAAGTCATTTTGGTAGACAACTTGTCAGAGAATGGAAAATTAACATCTTTCTCAAACACATTTTCTTCCTAACAGGTTGTTGTGCTTAAGATAAACATATAACATACACTAAAAGTATAATTGAACTTTCTTCACTGGTAGGAAGAACTAAAAAATTTCAAATGCAATCATAGCTGTGACATAAAATGATGTCTACTAACTATATTTTAATTGTTTTACAAAGAATTCATGTCTGGGCCGGGAGATAGCTCAGTGGTCCAATGCTTGCCTGGCAAACTCAAAGATCTGAGTTGTATCCACAGTATTACATGCCATGCTGGCCCCAGAACCCTTGGCATGTCTTGCCAGTCTAGAGCAGGCATGGTGGTGCATGCCTATAATCCCAGTGCTGGGGAAGCTGAGACAAGACAATCAATATGAGTCTGAGCTCTGCAGTTAGACCCTGTATCCAATAAATAAATTAAAAGTAAGCAAAATTTTAAAATTTAAGAAAAACAATTCACTGATGTTCTTATTGCTATAAAAATAGAGAAATTAAGCATTGACCTAACTTTCCAAAGTCACAGAAAGCAATAAAGATGCATGAAGTTTTCTACACCTTTATTTTTCATTTCACTACCCAATCCTTCTGTTCTGTCCCAGGTAGACAGCAGAGAATGGATGTATTTCAGAAATGTACTGCCAAATCTCTTCTAGGCAGGAACTTCTACAAATATCTTTAAGCATTAGAGAAATCAAGTTAGCTGTTATCTAATGATCTCTACTTACAAGTATAACAACTAGAAACCCACAATACTTACATAAGGGAAGGAAGGATGATGTAAATCTTTCAAATTTTTCTGCTTCTAATTAAAAAAATATGTGTTAGCATAACCTAAATGTTATATCCTAAGGAAAACAAACATCTATTGAGCATTTAGTTCTCTCTGTCTCTGTCTCTGTCTCTCTCTCTTTTGCACTGTCTCTCATTTTTTTTGTCTTTTAGGAAAAGGTCTACACAGTGTTCAGAATCTCACTACTAGATCTGACTCAGAGTGATCCACCTGTTTACAGACCTGAAAGAGCTGGGATTACAGGCATGTGCCACAATGACCAGTCTCAGTTTTTGTCTCAGCATGCCCCAGGGTGAGTCCACCAGTATGGCAGGCCTGGGATCAAATCCCCAGGCCCTCTAGGCAGTTTAATCCACTGAGTTATTTGGCTGATGTTCAAAGATAATTTAATATTAGTATTAGTAGCAGGGAAAACAGTGATGGAATTGAAGTAATCCATCAGCACCCTTTCAGAGTCCAATTTACATCTGCATGCAGAAAAGCTCACCAAGCTGAGCAAGAGCTGAAGCTATTTCTCTTAGAGAACCAATCTTTTTCTTGATTCAGAAGCATTATATACTAAACCAGCAAGCTAACTGGCAGTTCAAAACTTCAGTATTTCCCTTTTTCTAGCAAGTCAATACGAAGTCCTTAACTTGTAGGCTGACAAAAGACATTTTGTCTTTTCATATATATCAGCTTTTGGGGAAAAAGATAATGTCAATAAACAGACATGGTTGAGAATTACAAGTTTCCACCTTCCATTTAGTAGCATTGCAGTATTAAGTCTCAGAACTGAGTTACACACACACTCACATACACACACAACACACAACTCCTGCTACATGCAGGTTGTTGTTTTTTCAATAATAATTCAATATTTTACCTTTTGTTCCTCTATAATGACCTAGGTTGGAGAAGCACTTAAGGTAAACAGAACAATATTTCAGAGTTAACATTTGGACGTTTTTGTCATAGGCATCAAGTGACACCCTGGAATGGTGACGTCAGCCCAGTGTGCTCATAGCAGTGCATATTGCCGCTCCTTATGTTCTCACACCTGTCTATCCAAGGATGCAAGTAGTTTGCATTTTATCAGACCAATTTATATTTAAACAATGATTTAAAATTTTCTAGAATCGTTTGTGTTTCATGGAGAGAAATGAATGCTGAATGTTGCTTCTGGATGAAAAACATGCATTCAAAATACCTGTTGTGTAAGTTGCTAACTACAAGGAAATACAGCAAATCTACCCAGTCGGAAGCTCAATAGCAAATAGCAAGATTTATTATGAGCAGTTTGGACAAACAGGAAGTTATGCAGGTAGCAACACCAATTCAGTGGTTGTCTATTATGCATAACACTATCTTTGGCTCACTCATGGACTTTAGCTCCTAGGAACAAAATAAAATGCCTCCATATGACAAAATTTTGTCTCCTGGCAGTCACACAGCTTAAAATTCAAAATCCAGCCATTATCACCTACATAGTTTGCAGTGATTTTTCCCAAGAGCCATCTGGAGCTCTTTTACCATTTCCTGCACTCTGTGCTTGCTGATCTTATATTTTGTTGTCTCTGGACTGGAATGAGAACATACTTCCAATGTCTCTGGACCTGAACTAGATAAATAATTAATTCTAAATGCAGCTAGAAGCCACTACAACTGGATTTAGTTAATGAAAAGCAACTATTACTCTGCCTCCAGTGCTGAGTGCACAGCCTGGGAAAAAGCCCTGGAGTGTCGTGATATTTGCAATGTGTATGAATGATGATTTCTTTTTAACACGGTTTCTTACCTTCTGTTTTCCCTGGTGCTATCTTAGTAACCTGGAGCAGGCTGAGGGAATCTGCCTTTCTTAATCTCTTTCCTTCCTCACTACTCTACAAGATGATTTATCCTGTGCATAGTATATGCCTTCGACTACTCTTAACATCAGAGGGACTCAGTTAAATGTATACTATTAAATGCTTAAGTCTGGCAGAAATTTAGATTTTTTTTTTTTGCGAGACCAGCTTTCAAACTCACGATCTTGCACTTGCCAGGCAGGCACTTGGGCCACAGAGCTATCTCCCCTGCCCCTAGAAATCTTTACCTACTTCAGATACAGATCTGTGTACTTAGTGTCAAATACTCTCTCGTATTTATAAAATAGGTAGAAAGTAGATCAGTATGAAAGATTTAGTTCAAGTATGCAAGTGGGAGTTTCTTTTCTCAAAGGTATATTGGCTATTCAACTACATTTTTCTCTATTTAATAGTAAACACAATAGTGAATATTAGGGTAAAAAACCTGCAAAATTATTAATTTTGGGCTTAATTAAAAACGACCCCTTCAGAATTTAGACAATTACAATAATATAAGATCAGCAAGGCTATGTTACGCAAACATATAGAAATATCTGTACTTTATATTTTCTCTATGTGCACTCTGTTTTTTCAAAGAAATAATTCTGAATGAACTGAAGACAAAGAATTTTAATAAATGGTTTCAAATACTATAAAAGTTAAATAATAAATGGAGATTGAATGAATTTTGTTTTCCATCCATCCAATTGTGATCATTGGTGATGTCTTCATGGACTCTTCTTGGTTACTGGAAACCCCAAAACTCTCTTTCGTTTGTATTTTAGGGATAGCTAATGGGGCTCTGACTATTAGGAATGTGGCCCAGCAACCTTTGTTTGACAGAGCTATCTACATTGAAGCTTTTCATCTTCTCCCAAAATGCTCTTCATATTCCGATCCTGGAAAAGCCTGAGAACTAAGCATATTATCCTTTTATCAGTTTCTAGAAAACAAAAACAAAAACAAAAAACTCCATTCTCAGCTACATTGTAACTTTCTGCTATGTCCCTGCTATGTAACTTATAGCTTCAAGGCTTTTATCACTGTATACAAAATGGGAGACATTACAAAGATCTATTGTTTTCCTGAAATTTTGTTGCAGGAAACAAAGACCCTCGAGGCAAGAAAACAATAAGATTCTTTAGATTCTTACTATATAGATGGAAAGATAGCAAAGGACTAGGGAGAGAAAATTCAAAGAGGAAAAGAAAAAACAATATCTCAAAAATATAACCTACCGTTCTAGTGGTTAGGAGGCTTGGAAAACTTTTTATCAAATTCTAGTCCTGTCATTCAAAATGTATGACTTTAGGCTTTGTTTGATACTGGGGACCAAACTCAGGACCTTGTGCTTTCCAGGCAAGCACTCATGCTGCTGAGCTAACTCCCAGGCACATAATTTGTATGACTTCGACTAAGACATTTTATTTTTTCATAACATTTCACCAAAAACTATTAATACATACACTAACATATGGAGAGAAAAGTACAATCACCTCGAGTGATTGCATAGTTCAGCATATGCTCATGAGGTGCACAAACCGAGATACCACCCCTCACATCCAGAGTGACCTTCTCATCCTTTCTAGCCCTATTATAAGTTTGCACCTTGGCTATGGTTTGTGTCTAGCTGTCCTCCTAAAGCCTCATACAATCATGGGGTGGGAACTTCTAGAGTTGAGATTAACTCATGATCCACTGGGATTATGGGTCTTAATACTGCTAGGATTATGGGTGTGAGTGCTACACCCAACCTGAGCCAGATAGCCTGAATGTAACTTAAGAGAGACAGAGAGTCAGACTTCCTCTCTGTTGCTATTATTCCTGCTACTCCTCCCTTGACTCCTGTGCTATTTGCTGCCACCATGAACTGCTGCTCTCTGCCATGTGCCAGTCTGCCTTGGAGTCAGCTGAGTATGGACTGAAACCTCCAGTAACTGTTGTTTGCGACTTTTGGAATGGTAATGTTTATCTTGTCCCTTTGAATGTTGGAAGTGTCTAACTTTTCTCGGGTGCAGGGATACACAGATAAGAATTTGCCTTTGAGGAGACTTGGGACTTGAAATTTTCAGCGATGCTAAAACCACTGGGACTCTGGCAACTCTAAGACTAAAAAGTCATTTGCACAAAAATGATGTGCATGAGACTTTGGGGGTCTGGGAGCAGAATGCTATCATTTCTGTCTGGTTATCCACAGCAAAGTCTCATATAGTCTAGAGTTTGAGATTAACTCATGATTCACCGGGATTATGGGTTTTAATACTGCTGGGATTACAGGTGTGAGTGCTACACCAAACCTGGGCCAGACAGACTGAATGTAACATAAGAGAGACAGGGAAACAGACTTCCTCTCTGTTGCTATTGTTACTGCTACTCCTCCCTTGGCTCCTCTACTGTTCGCTGCTGCTGTGAAAGGTTGCTCTTTGCCATGTGCCACTCTGCCTTGGAGCCAGCTAATACAGACTGAAACCTCCATTAACTGTGAGCTAAACAGCCCTTTCTTTCCTGCATTTGGGTGTCTGGTGTTTCTCCCTGAAATGAAAGAGTAACTGAGACAACACCCATACTTCAGGCAACAGTGTTGACACCAGTGAGACCTGCCACTGAACTCTTTCTTGCAAACTGTGGGCGATACGTTTTTCTTCATTTGGTGATGATTTTGAGTCAAATAAAATAATAGAAAATCATACTATCTGGTAAGCATTCTATTCTTGTTAAATAAGAATAAATCTTTTAAAATTAATGGTTATATATAAGTTGTATAATCTTAAACCTATATACTGTGATTTTAAAAGTATCCAATTGACACATGATAAATTATCTACTCTAGATAAACCAGAATGCAAGTTCACAAATGTATAATTCACAGATACAGAAACCTTATAATACAATTATATACATCTTTCATCTTGATCTGGTTGAAAGAAAAATGTGAATAATGACAGAATAGTTTCTAAACCTTACCACTTTTTCTGATTATAGACTTTACAAATCATATCATGTATCACTTCAAAGAATCTGTAACCAGTTGAATATGGACTGAAACCTCCAGAATCTGTGAACTAAATAAACCTTTCCTTCCTTAAGCAAAGAAAGAAACAAAAAGTGCAACCATGGCACACAAAAAGGGGAAGCCAAGGTGGATCACTGAACTTGCCCACTAAGTTCCAGCCCAGCGCGAGCTGCCCAATGGGCCAAGCGACTTGCAGCACCATGCCCTGGACTATGAGACTCTGACATGTCCTTACACTGGCCACAGGCTCCCAGTGCTCGCTTGTGTCGAGGTGTGCCATGAGAGCTGCCTCTTGCAGTTGCTTAGCTGCTAGCCGGGCTTCGGCCTTGGCCGGCTGTTCACACACAAGTCTGGCTGTGGCAACATGACAAAACATACTACTGGTGACTCACAGGTGTACTGCCAGACCAAGGGAAGGCCTGGGGCATCATGACCTTCAAAGGGAAGACAGAGAGTGAGGCCAGGGATAGATAGAGCATGTTATGCACCACAGCCGGTGGGTGGTACCAAAGTACGAGGAAGAGGTCTTCACAGCATCCATGCCAGGACCTGAAGACCACCTGCGCCCCATACCCTATCCAACACTGCTCCTTGATGTGATCCCCGCGGAATGTCAGAAAAGAGGAAATCCTAGTACGAGGGACCCCGGCTGAGCCTAGAGAGGACGATCACGGATCCTTGGAACTACCCTGAGAAACCGGAGACCAATTGCAAGGCTCAGAGCACCCCATTCTAATGTGCTGAGACCTAGACAGACTCTGAAGACCCTGCTTTTTGATGGAGAACATTTGGGAGATCCTGGCACCCTGATACAAGGACCTGAGCATGGGCTCCCAAGGGTAGGCTGCAGGGCACAGCGAGCTGGCAGCCAGACCTCAAGCAGCCCCTTCTGTGCTCCTGAGGCAGGAACTAAACGCTTGATGGGGGGGCAGGGGCAGGGCAAAAAGAGCAAACCAACAAAAAAGGGCAGGGTCTACAGGATGTTCAGAATCTTACTACGTGGATCAGACTCAGCGATTCTTCTGTTTACAGCCAGCTTCTCAAGTATAGGGATTACAGGCGCACACCACCAAATCCAGTCTCAGTCGCTGTCTCAGCACCTCTGGGGTGGGGGATAGAGGAGGTGGGGGGTTGGGGGTGGCATGGCAGGCCCCGGGAATTGACCTCTTAGCCCCTGCATCTGTGTATGCAAGAGCTTTAATCCACTGAACTATTTGGCAGGGCCTGTTCCTTTGTAATAGTAATTACTTTTTTAATGTAAACAATAGAACAGCAGGATTGGAGAGATAGCTCAGCGATCTAAGCATCTGCTTGGCAAGAGCAAGGACCTGAGCTTGATCCCCACAGTGTAGTGAGGCCCTGTATCATATAACTAAGTAAGTAAATAAATAGATACACAATACATTTGCAAATCTCTGCATTAAATCCATAGTGGTTAAACTTGAAAATATACCAATATTAAAGAGATACATTTCTCTGGAAAGAATGACACTGCCATCAGATTAAAGTAGTGTACTACATATGCAAAAGGGTATGAGATCAGTGTTAAGAATCCTTTTTCATTTACCTCCACTTCATAGAATTGATTTCATATCCTTTAAAAAGAGAACATTTTGTACCTGAGCCACTGGATAAAAGCATGATTTGATACATAACAATTTTTTCAAAGGAAAGAAAGAAGAAAAAAGTCTTCTAATACTAAATGAACAAGGTATAGAAGCTCAACTTCAGGTAAATTTTATAATTTTTTTTTGTTTTTCTCATTTCTATCATTGAACACCTAGTGTATGGTTGCTTTAGTTCTTGCAAGTCTTTACACAAAATCTGTGTATTATTTTTCTGGGTATTTAGTGACACTGTATAATGCAACAAGGAGAAATAGTATCCAATGTCACATTGAGACACAAAGGCCAAACTGACCAAAAATATTGAATCATATGACACTGAGAAGACATTTAAACATAAACTGCAAAACACATCATATCAAATTTAGAGTCCGTCGTGGAGAATAACTTGCTGAAGGTTTTTACTTTTAGACGTATGGTTTATGTCTAGGTGTCCCCCAAAGCCTCATGCAGTCATGGGGCAGGGACTTCTATAGATTGAGACTTGACTCATGAGTCACTGGGATTATTTGATTCAGTACTGATCTAGAGTTTGAGACTTGATCCATGATCCCTGGGATTATGTGTTTTAAGTACTTCTGGGATTATGGCAGATAGGCTGAGGCAGAAAGCCTGAATGTAATATAGAGACACAGAGAGACAGACTGAAGCTGTTGCTCTGCTGCCCTGTTTGGTTGGTTGCCTCTGTTGTGATTGTTGCTGTTCTGCCGCCATGAACTGGATGCTCTTTGCCCTGTTCCACTAAGCTTTGGGCCAGCCGAATAGGGACTGAAACCTCCAGTAATTGTGAGCTAAATAAACCTTTCCTTCCTTCATTTTGAGTGTCAGGTATTTGTTCCAGCAATGACAGAAGAGTAACTAAGACACTTCAAAATGAAACTATAATATTTCCGAACCAACTCTGAAAGCCCAGAACACCACAGGGGTGGAAAAAGAATAGCACACATCTGGATAAGGTACTATTATTTTAAGAGATTTATGTTTCTAGGTGAAAATATTTAAACATATTCACAAAATATGTTGCATTGTACTTTAAATTTTTTATTGTAGGGCCAGCCAGATAGCTCAGCAAACTAAAGCTCCTGCTTAGGCAGAGCACAGCAGCCAGGGTCTGAGCCCCAGACTGTTATGCTGGCCCAGTCCCCAGGGTGTACTGAGATGGCAGCTGAGACTGGACAGGGTGCTACAGGCTTGTAATCCCAGCACTTGGGAGGCCGAAAACAGGAGGATCACTAAGAGTCCAATCCACTTAGTGAGACCCTGTATATCCTTTACTAAATACAGAATAATTAAACAAACAAACAAACAAATAAATAAATAAATACATAAATAAGTAAAATTTTACTGTAGCACTTCTAGGATATTATTGATGCCCAAGACTCACAATATGCAGAGCAGGCAGTCAATGGGCTCCCTACCTGCAGAAGTGTGCTCTACTATGAGCATATATATAAAAGCTGTGAGTAACTTTTGAAGAAAAGAGCTCAGTTTTTCTTTGTTTGTTTGTTTTAGTCCCAGGAATTGATCTGAGCATGTTGCTTGCCAAGCAAGTGTTGTGGCCCTGAGCTACATCCCAGCCTTCGTGTTTTGTGCACTAAGCCCAACATGACTTGTGGACTGTCCTGTTTACAGCACTACACAATACCCAAGATACACGCATAGCCTGTAGTTAGTGTGCCTATTTCCCCAAGGCCATCTGAAGCGAATGTAAGAGGCAGCACTTGCTTTCCATGCTGCTGGCCATCCTATGTCTGTGCTAATGGCTCAGAGTGTTGGTTTTATACTTTGTTTCCTGCAAGGCGGATTTTTTGCATGCTTACTGTCAATGTTACACTTCTCCTTGTCTTTTAATGTCCCTTCTTCATGCCAGTTTACTTTCAAGTTAAAAAAAGAAAAATGCCCACTAGCATCCATACTTAGGAGGAAAATTGTCCCTTCTACTTAGAAGTCTATTACTTTGGAAATAAGAATGTGAGTGGTGATATTGCTTTTGCCTTATGAAACTAACGTGAATTCATAGTAAAACCTTAGAAAAAAATCTAAAAGATAAAATTTAGCTATAGTTCAACAATTAAGAAAATACTTCTTAAGTATCTTATATTTATAATATGAAGATTATTTTTAGGCAGAATCCTCATCCAGCTCACAAGTACAGCCCCTTGCTTCTCCACTGCTGGTCCACACCGCTACTAGCTCTCCATCGATGATGATATCGCTGTCCTTGTTTTCGACTGTGGCTCTGGACTGTGCAAGGCCAGCTTCATGGGAGATGATGCCCCACGCACTGTCTTCCCCTCCACTACGGGGTGCCCAAAGCACCAGGGCATCATGGTAGACATGGGTCAGAAGGACTCCTACGTGGGAGATGAAGCCCAGAACAAGAGTCATCCTGACTCTGAAGTACCCCGTTGAGCACAGCATTGTCACCAACTGCGATGACATGGAGATCTGGCACCACACCTTCTACAATGAGTTGCATGTGGCTTCAGAGTAGCCCCCCCCACTCCCCGGCTGCTGACTTAAGATCCCCTGAATCCTAAGGCTAACCATGAGAAGAGGACCCAGATCGTGTATGAAACCTTCAACACTCCAGTCATGTATATGGCCATCCAGGCTGTGCTGTCCCTGTACACCTCTGGTCGCACCTCTGGCATTGTGGTGGACTCTGACGATAGCGTAAACAATACGGTGCCCATCTATGAGGGCTATGCCCTCCCCAACACCATCCTGCACGTGGACCTGACTGGCCGGGATCTGACCGACTACCTCATGAAGATACTGGCTGAGCATGGCTATAGTTTCACCACCACACTGAGAGGGAAATAGTGTGTGACACTATAGTGCCCCTGCTACATCCTCCTCCTCCCTGGAGAAGAGCTGCAAGCTGCCCGACAGCCAGGTGATCACCATTGGCAAAGAGCGATTCCGCTGCCCAGGGGCTCTCTTCCAACCCTCCTTCCTAGGCATGAAGTCTGGTGGCATCTATGAAACTACCTTCAACTCCATCAGGAAGTGTGATATTGACATCCGCAAAGACCTCTATGCCAACACAGTGCTGTCTGGTGGTGCCACCATGTACCCAGGCATCGCCGACAGGATGTAGAAGGAGATCAGGGCCCTGGCTGCCAGCACAATGAACATCAAGGTCATTGCTGCCCCTGAGCCCAAGTACTCTGTGTGAATCGGCGACTCCATCCTGGCCTCTCTCTCAACCTTCCAGCATACATGGATTAGCAAGCAAGAGTAGGACGAGTCGGGCCCCTCACTGTGGGCGCAAATGCTTCTCCAGTGGTTCTCAATCTTTCTAATGCTGTGACCCTGCAATACAGTTCCTCATGTTGGGTGACCCCAAAACAAAAAATAATTTTGGTGGCTACTTCAAAACTGTAATTTTGCTACAGTTATGATTTGGAATGTAAATACCTGATATGCATTATGTATTTTATTGCTACAAATCAAACATAATTTAAACATAGTGATTAATCACAAAAGCAATATTTAATTATATGTTGAGAAATATTTGTTACTAATTTTAATAAATAACATTTCACCATGGCATAGCATGGGTTTAAAAAGCCATTGGAAATATGTATTTTCCAATGGCTTTAGACGACCCCTGTGTTTTGGTTGTTCAACCCTCGCTGGGGTCACGACCCACAGGTTGAGAACCGCTGTTCTAGGCAGACTGTTACTTCACTGCGTTTCACCCTTTCTTGACAAAAATCTAATGCACACAGGAAACGAGATGAGATTGGCATGACTTTGTTTCTTTCTTTTCCTCTTTCTTTCTTTCTTTCTTTCTTTCTTTCTTTCTTCCTTCCTTCCTTCCTTTCTTTCTTTCTTTCTTGTTTGTTTATTTTGGTGCTTTTGTCTCAGGATTTAAAGACTGGAACGGTGAAGGTGACAGCAGTCGGTTGGAGTGGCCATCCCCAAAGCTCCACACTGTGGCCGAGGACTTTGATCACACATTTTTCAATCATTCCAAATATCAGGAGATGCATTGTTACAGGAAGTCCCTCACCCTCCCAAAAGCTGCCCTGCTCCTCTGCACAGAGGATGGTCCAGGCCTCCCCAAGCCCATGCAGGGGAGGCAACAGCATTGCTTTTGTGTAAATTATGTAATGCAATTTTTTTTTAAATCTTTGCCTTAATAACTTTTTTTTTTTTAATTTCAAATGGTCAGCCAGCATGGTCTCCCTTTTGTCCCCTAGCTTTATTGATGTCCAAAGGCTTTTGGTCTCCCTGGGAGTGAGTTGAGGGGTGGAGGCAGCCAGGGCTTACCTGTACACTGACTTGAGACCAGTTCAATAAAAGTACACATCTTAAAAAGAAAGAAAAATAATACATATATATATATATATATATATATATATATACATATATATATACATATATATATAATTTTTAGTTTTCAATATATTTATGTTGCATAAATGGTAAATAATAGGAAATTAAGTTATTACTATGACAAGTCAAGAAATAAACTCTTTTAAACTATATAAAACAATCTGATTAATTTTTTTTAAAGTTACGATATGCTTGCTATAAGTATAGCTTAACACAAAGAACACAAAAGTCGAGTTAGGGGATACATTCTAAGAAAAGTCTGTTATTTTTTATCAAACCATTGACTACCTCTCAAAAATTGTAACAAATAATTGCAAATCTATGTTTTTGATAGCAAGATGAAAGCAAGATGCTACCCTGCTAATGGATTACAATAAAGCTGCAATTTTTAATCTGCCTCACACTGTACTCCTTGGCAACACCCGCCTATAATGACTCTGGACTTCTGTGTTTCCCTCTTTCTCTTTAGTTCCCGGTGCTACCAGGTTAACTGGATTAGCTTTCCTGGTAGAGACAGCAGAAAAGAGATACATCAACAAGAGTTCAGTGGTCTCTGCCTGCTCTGCGCAAATCTTTTATGTGGTTTCATCTGTATTATTTTCATTTTAAAATATAGTTATGTCTTTATCATACAGACAAATCACTGCATTCTGATAACTATATGAAACATTTAATCATAATTACTAACCTATACTTATTGTACATTATTGTTACTGGCATTTTAACTGGTAGAAACAGAGTGGATGAACTTCATTTGTCAGTTTATGCTGTTTCCATCTCATGGTATGCTGAACAGCGCTGCAGTGGTTATGTGCTCACACCTGCCTTTTCAACCTGTTCATTTTGTTTCCATTAGGTGCTGACCTAGAAGTGGGACTGATGGTTCAGATAGTAGCTCTATTTATAGTTGGAGGAACATCTGTACTGTTTCCTGTAATGATTATACTTGCACATATATTCCTAACGAGGGTGTGCAAGAGTTCTCAACAACTGTACCAGCATTTACTGTTTGCCGTTTTGATAGTAATCCCTCTTACGATGCAAATATTTTATTCTTGTATTGTCTTATATTTCTCTGATGATTGTGATGTTCACTTCTTTTCATGTACCTGTTCACTGTTTGAATGTCTTCTTTTGAGAAATATCTTTTTAGACCAATTGCCTGATTTCCAGTCTGTTCATTAGATCTTGTGCATTTCCTTTATTACAAATTCTGGATATTAACACTATCAGTTGCAAAGTTTGTGAATATTTTTTCCTATTCTGTAGGCTGTTTCTTCATTTCGCTGTTTGTTTCCTTTACTGTGCAAAATTTTTCCAATTGATATAATGCTATCTTTTGTTGCTTTTGTTTCTTATGATTTTGGAGTCTTTTCCAAAAGCCCTTATGTGTTACAATGTCTCAAAAATTTCCTGTGCTTTTATTTAGTGGTTCATTTCCCTGGGTTTGGCAATCAACTGTTTAGTGCATTTGAGTTGAGTTTTGTAACTGGAGAGAATGGATCCAGGTCCACTCTTCTCTGTGTGGATACCCAGTCTTTCCTGTACAATTTTACAGTCGAACATATCATCTGATTTTTAAATTTTATTTTATTAAAAAAATAACACAAGGGCATCTGCTAAGCTTCCCTTCTAACACAAGTTCTTTGCAATTTTCAGTTATTTTTCAAACTTTTATTTTCTTTTAAAAATTTAAAAATTTGACTTGTTTTTACCAATCCTTTAACCATATAATTCAACTACTTATTTCAAATTTATCACTTTACACAATTTAAAAATCATACTTTTGAGTCTGAAATGACAGAAAAGTTCAGTGAGTAAAAACTTGAAAATGAATCTCGCTAAGTATGCACAACACTGAAGTGAGCAGAATTACTTCGACATTTACACAGGTGCATAATCAGACAGAACAATCCTAGAGGAAACAGAAAATAGCAAAACTTTTGGGAAGACATTTAAGTTGCATAAAACTTTTATCTTGCATCTGTAAAAGCATGAGAGAGATATGAAGAAACTGAGCAAGTTTTTTTTTTTTTAAAGCCTCTAAATCCCAGGAACATCATAATGCTGAAATTACGAATTTCAGAAATTATGAACATAAATCTGAAACTTCTCAGAAAGTCTGTCTGAAATTGCCATGACCCAACACATCATGCCAGTCTCAAAATCTTTCCCTAAATTATAAGCAGCGCCTGATAAGCAGAAGGCACTTGCAAAAGATGCTACCTTCAGCCACCCACCACTATGCAATCTCACCTGTGTAGTATGAATGTCACAATTAGTGAAAAATGAAGTGGAGGAGGCATTTATTTCCAGGCAACTGAATTGGTAAATAAGATAGAAATTAGGTTGAGGAAACTGTGAAAGCATAGAATTTGGGGTATTAAAGGTTTAATTTGTAATTTATACAAGCAGGAGCTTTTCAGATTCCTGAAATTGCATAGGCTAAATTATATAACAAATAATTATTCTCAAGGGAAGCAGAAACTATAAATTTCTCTTTAGTTCAGAATACTCACTTTTTAATAGTAATAACCACAAAATAGAAATCATCCAAGGTTTAACAATGTGACAGTTTCAAAACACATTAGTAGTATATTTCTAAAATTTCATACAATGCATATTGTCCTCTGTCTTAGTTACTCTTCTCTCCTTGCTGGGACAACAACCTGACACCCAAAATTAAGGAAGGAAAGGCTTATTTAGCTTACAGTTATTGGAGGTTTCAGTCCATATTCGGCTGGCCCAATGTTGAGTGGAACAAGGCAGAGAGCATCCAATTCATGGCGGCAGAACAGCAACAATTGCGACAAAGGCAACAGACCAACCAGGGGAGCAGAGAGCAATAGCTTGCATCTGTTTCTCTGTGTCTCTTTATATTACATTCAGGCTCTCCGCCTTAGCCTATCCGCCTCAGGCCACACCTATAATTACCAGCAGTTCTCAGACCATAATCTCACCAGTACTAAAACACATAATCCCAGTGACTCATGAGTCAAGTCTCAATCTATGGAAGTCCCCGTCCTATGATTTCATGAGGCTTTGGGGGTACAAGTAGATATAAACCATAACATCCTCCTATTAGTTATACAGAGCACATTGTGTAGATGTTATAATTTTTCTAATCATTACTGATACAAAAATTTTTTTCTCATTGAACTAAGAGAAAGTAGTTGTATACATAATCCAATGCTCCATAATAGCAGTAGGTTGTTGGTAAAACTGGAAGCTGTTGATTTAAGACTTTTACAGCTCAGCATTCTAATCTAGCTTTGTGTTTTATGCTTTGTGGTTAAACTTTTCTGCTGGGTGATTTAGGGCAAATTTAAGCAAGACCTGTATAACAAAACATGTAACTTTTGTATCTCCCAATCCCCTCAGGATTTACTTTGAAACCATGTACAGTGCTTTGTAGACTGTTGGTGTCAACCATCTGGATGAGTCACATCCATTGCTTGACAAATTTGCTCTATGTGAAAGCCTGAGAGAACGTTTTCTCTCTAGGTGACTTTCCTTTGGCACACTATATATCTTCAATCCCTTTCCTCTGTAGCTCCATAATCTCCTTGAACAGAAAATTTAAGAGAACCTGTGCTATAACATCTTACAACTCAGTGGTTTCCCAAATTTTTGTTATGTGGGTTTTCAAACCATCAGTGTAACATCTGAGAAAAGGATGGTAAAAATTAAACTAGAGTAGTTATTAGAAATCAAGCACAATCTATCTTCATTATTAGTGAGTAAACATTAGGTGACTGTAGACTTTTCCATGTTCAAGGGGAAATAATTAAATAAAAATATATGACAACAAAACACATGAAAAGAGATATATTGGATGATATTTTCCAGATATATCCTCAGAATTTATTATAAAGTTACTAAGAGGAAATGTGAGGGAAAATATTCCTATTATAGGAGACACCTAAAAGTCTGACTTTTTTTTTTCTTTTTGAGACAGAGTCTCAATATGCAGTTCAGGCTGGCCTTGAGCTCACTTTTGTACCTCAGGCTGATCTCCAAATCACACGATCCTCATGCCTCAGCCTCCCAAGTGCTGAGATTACAGGTATATACCACCACACCTGGCTAAAAGTCTGGCTTAATATTAAAATGTATCTAGTTTAAGATTGTTGATACTTTTAACATACTGTTGTTCATTGTACACGTACAACCACAAGTAGTTGATGAAAATTCTTCATGGAACTGATACTCTCCAAAATAAATAGGATGTACTCTTTCTGTAGCACCTTCATTGTTATGGGCATATGTGTTAAATTAATTATACAATTGAAAATTTCAGCTACAAAATGGGTTGTGAAATAAATTTCAGGCTGGTAACTATAGAGAAGCATACTATGATTTGTAAGAAAGTACACTGATCTTTAACACTTATTCAATATTTATTAAACCTGTGGAACAGGAATACAGGCAAATGGACAAGAGCAGCATTATGAATGGCAAGGCCACTCAAAGTGTATTGTTTATTAAATTCATGGAATTGTATCTAACTTGATTCTCATAACCAAATCTTTTTGAAAGAGGAGAACTCTAGAACTTGGCTACCCATAATTGGCATATTTTCTAGGTAGAAATAATGAGGGGAAGACCAAAGGTGTTTAAATTTTGTAGTCCAGACTGAGAAAAGTAATGATCATCAGTTATAGTCATAAAAAAATTGCAATGTGTACTATTGTAACCTTTGCAATCAATCATTGATCAATGATGTTAGGAAAGTGAATTGTACCTGAACATGTGTACAGATTTTATCAGTAAGGTAAAACTACTACTCACACAGCATATACATGATATCAGGTATTATTGGTAATCTAGAGATAATTTAAGGTATATATGAAAATATGCATAGATTATATGAAACACTACAGTATTTTTATTCATGGAAGTGAACAATCCCCATGAATACTAAGGCAGAATTTCTTTTTATATGAGATGGGAAGTGGAAAAAAAGCCTTCTGGAAAGCTAAGAAATCATAATGTCATAAAAAATCCCACAACTTTATGTGAGAAATGTGGATTATATTCTAAAGTCAACAGAAAAGGAAAATATTTATATACATTAGACAAAAAATGGCATACTGAACAAGTCTGAAGCCACTGAAATTTCAATTCCAGCAACTGTCAATTCAGCTGAGGAAAAGAAATATGAAGAAATAAATACCTAGAATATTACGTAGTCCAACCTTTGTACTCATAATTTGAATTAAATGAGTTAAAAAGAAGAGTAAAGTTGAAGCACCAAATATCCAGCTACATAAAATATCAGAAATCCATTTTCCTCACAGTACTCTGAAGGGTAAGTGACAGACAAGAAAAGAAAAGCCATTCGCAAGCATGTTGCTCTCTCAATCCCTATAATGAGGAATCAAAGAACTATATGGTAGAAGAGGAACAAAAGTCAAAAACACTCTTCCTGATAATTTATAATGTGGAAAGGTGAAGCTGAAATATAGAGAAAAACTATATAGTCATAAAAATATGCAGAAAATTAGGGGGGAAATTGCCTTTCAAATAGCATCAAGAAACATTACCTAGAAATTAACCTAAACAAGGAAGTAAGAGACCTCTACAGTAAAAAGTAAAATACTCTGGAAAAAAAAATCAAATACATCAAGAAGTACAAACATATCTCCCTTTTCTAGACAGGCAGACTCAATATAGTGCAAATGGCTATATTTTAAAAGTTGATCCATAGATTTGACCCAATTCAAATCAAAATACCTATAGCACTCCTCACAGAACAATCCTAAAATTTAAATGGAAATAGAAAAGATTCGAACTAACAAAAGAAATCCTGGGCAGCTAGAACAAAGTGGAAAGTATCACAAAATCTTATCGGAATTTATATGAAAAACTGACAGTAAAAATAAAACAACATGGTCATACACAAAAAAGATAGGTGTAACAATTAAGCAGAATAGAGGATATGGCAACTTTAGAGATATTCAACCATTTGATATTTGACAAAGGGTACCAAAACATATGTTGGAGGAAAGGAACCCCTTTAATAAATGGTGTTGAGAAAACTATCTGTATACAGAATATTTTGCATCCGTATCTTTCACCATGTATTAAGGTGAAATCAAAATGAATCTAAGATCAAAATATTAAAACAGAAGCACATTACCTACTTGAAGATACAATAGCCAAAACTCTTGAAATAATTTTAGCCAAGAAATTTCTAAACAGAAACTAATAGGACAGGGAATAAATAAGAATCAACAAATAAAATTACGTAAAATTAAATCAAAGCTTTGCGCATCAAAGAAAAGAATCAAAAAAATGAAGAGATAACCTACAGAATGGAAAAAAAAATTATCAGCTCTACATCAGACAGAACTCTAATATCTAGAACACATAAAGAACTAAAAAAATTAGACTTATGAAAATAGAAAATCCTTTGGAACCAGGGATATAGCTCAGTGGCACAGCATCTTCCTGGCAAACACAAGGTCTTGAGTTTCATTTCTGGTACCGAGAGAGAGAGAGAGAGAGAGAGAGAGAGAGAGAGAGAGAGAATGAAAGAAGAAAGAAAGAAAGAAAGAAAGAAAGAAAGAAAGAAAGGAGTAAGGGGGAAGTAAGGGAGGGAGGAAGGGAGAGAGGGAGAAAGGGTAGGAAAAAAGGGAGGGGGAGAGGAAGCAAAGAAGTAAGGAAGGAAGGAAGGAAGGAGGGGGAGAGAAGGAAGGAAAAATAAAAAATAAAAAACAATTAAAAATACACAATTGAAATGAATAGAAACTGCTCAGTAGAAGTTCAAATGGCTAATAAACATATAAAAAATTAATTATCTCTAGTTATGAGAAATACATGTTTAAACAACACTAAGCCTGGGAGTGGTGATGTATGTCTGTACTTTCAGCACTTGGAATGCTGAGGCAAAAGGATTGCGAGAAGTTTGAGGCCAGCCTGGACTCTATAGTGACTTTAGGGGAAGCCTGAACTATAGAGTAAGATCCTGCCCCCCCCCCCAAAAAAAAACCTCTGCCAAAATAACAACAAAAAACTACTAACTTTTCATCCTATACCAGAAAAAAATGACAATTATTAAGAAACAAAATACAAAATGTTGGAATAGTTGCAGTAGAACAACAACAACAGCAAGAAAAACTTCTATATTTCTGGTGTGGATAAACTGCCATAACCATCATTGAAGTCACTATAAGGATGTATCAAACAATAAAACCTGCTAATAGAATTTCCATTTCACTCAGCTGTTCTCTTTTTATCTGTCTTCACAAAAGAGCTAATGCCTTCATTTTACAGTTATGCATGCATCCCATTGCTTATAATAGCAACTCACACTAGCTAAATCTTGGAAGCAGCCTGTGTGCCCATAAGGAAATGAATGAATAAAAAAAATGCACCGTTTTCTTCAAAGGATAAATTCAAGATAATTATAGGAAAATGGACGTATCGTGAGAGCATAATTCAGGGTGAGGAAAGGACTGAGGGACTTAAAATACATAATATGTTCATAAACATCATACATTGCAAAGATAAACTGAAAATAATAACAACAACGACAAAGAAAATGTGAAAAGGGGATCTAAAGAGAGGGAAGGAGGTAGGTTTGAAGGGGAAGGAGAATGAAAAGAGTCATGATGGTTGCATGTACCTAAGACGTCTGTAAATATGTGCTTCAACCATGTGCTAAAAGAGCATAAGCAGGAAGCATAGATCGATTAAAAAAATTGGAAACAAAATTGTCCTTCAATTATTGCTTGTAAGTGAGAGAAGGAGGAGAGGGAAAAGGATAGGGGATAGGGAGAGAAAGAGGGAGGGAAGGAGAGAGAGAGAGAAACAGAGAGACAGAGAGATAGAGAGACTAGCAACTAAAAGGTAAAAGGCATAGAAAAATAATTTTGGGAGAGAAAAAATAAAACACTTTAAGAAACACTTTAAGAAACAGAGAGAAGGAGGAGAGGGAAAAGGATAGGGGATAGGGAGAGAAAGAGGGAGGGAAGGAGAGAGAGAGAGAAACAGAGAGACAGAGAGATAGAGAGACTAGCAACTAAAAGGTAAAAGGCATAGAAAAATAATTTTGGGAGAGAAAAAATAAAACACTTTAAGAAACAGGTAATATCAACTCTAACACTCTTGTAATCCTTAGTGAAGAAACTTATAAACTCAAAAGTGTTCAGTCAAAAATATTGGCGCTAAGGGTTTAGCTCTGTGGTAAAGAGCTACCTGGTAAGCCTGAGCTCCTGAGTTTGATTTCCAGTGCCAAGAAATTAAAAAATAAAAAAAATATGATAACATGACAATGAACTTACTCAATCCATTCACACTGAAAAATATATCGATGTATAGGATTTTAAAAATATAATGAATTTATTTTTAATTGAATCATCAATTATACATAGTTTTACCATGAGATATTTGGCACATACACACGCTGTACGAAGTTCAAGTTTGGGTAAACATACTTATATCCTCAGTATTCATAATGTTTTGTGGTAAAAATATTCAAAAATATTTTCTAGCTTTCTTTTGAAATACCCATGTTTTATCTTTCTCTATTGTCACCTGCTATAATGTCAAACACAGGAACTTATTTCTCCAATCTAAGTATAGCTGCATAAGTTTTTAACCAAAACCAAGCATTTGAATCATTACATTAACATTATTTCTTTTTCTTACTTTGTGTTTTCTTAATTTTCTAAAGCTCAATAATTAAGTGTTTAAACATAGACTGACGAGTACTAGCACAAGCCAAGGAATTATCAGACATACACTGAATATAACAGTACGCACATTAGATACTATTGCTTCTCTTCAAAAAATAACTCATTAGAAGGACGTATAGATGCAAGGATTGGAGTTTCAATCCCCAGGCCTGCTGGGCCTGGGGAGTGCTTTGATGGCCATTGAGACTGGGCGTGGTGGCGCACACTTGTAATCCCAGCTCTTTGGAAGGCTGAACGTAGGTGGATCACTATGAGTCTGATCTACGTAGTGAAACCATGTAGACCCTGTAGACCGTTACTAAAAATACAAAAAAAAGGACATATAGATAATTAAAGAAGTACAATACAGTGCAAAAAAAGGTTATGGCTATCAAAAATCAGAAAAAGGAGCCAGGTGTGGTGGCTCACGCCTGTAATCCCAGCACTCAGGAGGCTGAGGCAGGAGGATCGGTGCGAGAGGCACTGATGGCAACAGAAGAGAGGAAATATGAGGAGGAGAAAGCAGACACTTGGCAATACTTGCTGCCAGATACCCTAGATTTAGGTCTCCCACCTAATTTTCTGATTGTCTAAGGTCTGTCTAACCGATGTACACTGATCCTTATCCCAAAATCTTGGGCAGATTTTAATTGCCACTTTAATTCACTAGCTAGCTGTCCTTCACGATTTGTTATTTAGGTCAGAAAATGTCTCTACAGAATTTATTTGAGTAAATGGAACTGATGATGTGCAGCTTTTACCTGTGACAATGACACCTGAACGTAGGACAAGACTATAGGTATAAATGAAATTACTAATCTCTTACTTAGGCCCACTAAAAATGAAAAATGCAACTTGGTTTTAAAATAATAATATGTTTATATGTTATTAACTGTGACAAGAAAAGAGTGGAAGGGAAAGAGAAGAAAAGAAAAGATAGAGTAGAATATGACATTGTATCAGTCTCCCTGATGCTTTTCTTTCCTTTCCTTTCCTTTCTTTTTTTTTTAACAAACAGAGTTAGGAGGAAAACCATATCCAATGGGTAGCTTAGTCTCTGATATTCTAGCCTCTTGCTGAGTAGACTGGTTTTGAAAGAATGTGAAAAGTCATTTCCACTTAGTCCTAGACCAAAGTTTCAATATAGTGAAAGGATTTCCTTTCTTTTGTGTTTGAAACTTTAGAACAACATTTGATGAGAGTAGTCATCAGCCGGTGACCTGCAATAACAGGCTTTTGAGCCAGACTCTTGCCAACAGCAATAAACATAATTTCTATCCACCATACTTCTCATTCCCTTGGACATCAGGACATAACCACCAGTTAGTGCAATCCAGTCCCGGCTCTTTTCTGAGAAGCCAAACCCAAGCCATGATTATGTCCACACTTAACAGCACACCCTTTAGGGGAATTGAGTCATGGCACTGTGGATGCCCTACTTCAGCTCAAGTACACCACCACTGCTGAGGACAAAGAAAGACAGGGCATGAAGACAGATGCTGCCTCTTTCTGATAGATGACATTTACTCATGTATTAAAGCTTATTTATTCTATATAAAATGCAAAAATGTCCACACCACAGGATAAATCCACTCTAGTGGGGAAACACTTCACATACAAATTTCTAATTTACAATTGGCTCTGCTATATAATGATAGACTTTTCTCTTTTGGTATATAGTACAAAAATCACTGTTCACCAATTTCTAAATTGTTCATGATTCTATCATTAGTACTAATTGAATTACTGTAGCTGGGATGTCATAACTGTAGTTGCAAGTGCTACTCTAATACCAAAACTAGAACCCCCCCCCAAAAAAAAAATTGAATTACGGGCCAATCCCTCTTATGAAAATAGAAGTAAAAATATTCAATAAAATACTAGCAAATAGAATGCAGCAAAGGGCTGGAACCTGAGGCGCTGCTGCCTGTCCTGAAGATGGCAGTCCAGGGTGGGCATGACCCTGAGGGCCCATGTTGGCTACCGAGGAACCCTGGTGGGAGGCTCCCGCACAGGAGATGGAGGACAAGGAGGATGGGGACGATGAGGAGGAGGATGCAGAGCAGTTTATCCTGGTGGAATTGTCAGGAATTATTGATTCAGACTTTCTCTCAAAATGTGAAAATAAATGCAAGATTTGGGGATCGACACTGACAGGACCATTATGCAGTTGGACAGCTATGTCTTTGCTAGGGAGTATGAAGATACTCTGGGAACCTGTGTTATATTAGAAGAAAATGTTGAACATGTGGCTACAGAAGGCAATAGTAAAACAGTGCTGAAATATAAATGCCACTCAATGAAGACACTCAGCATGACTAGAACTCTGCTGACAGAGAAGAAGGAAGGAGAAGAAAGCACAGGAGGAATAGAATGGCTGCAGATGAAAGATAGTGATTTCTCCTACAGGACCAACATGATTTGTAGCTTTCTACGTGAAAATGAAGATGAAGTAGCTCCAGCTTCAAAAAAATGTTTGAAGATGGAAGGGCAAGAGACTAACGTGAAAGACAGTTCAAACCTTCTCATCTGTGAACAGGAGGAAGCGCTGGAAGCAGCGGCTTCTGATCCTCCAGTTAGCGTCCCTTCTTCTGAGATGGAAGTTCTCACTCTGTAGTCCATGCTGGCCTTGAACCTGCTGTGCTGTCGGGCTGGCCTTGACTTCATAATGCTCCTGCCTCAATTAGAATGCAGGAAAACATCGAAAAGATAATACACCATGACAAAGTGGGATTAATCCCAGGAATGCAGGGATGGTGCAATTTATGTGAATCAATAATTATATTGCATAGTATCAACAGAGCCAGAGCCAAAGAAAAACACACATGATGCTGAAGAAGGTTTTGACAAATTCCAAAACTCCTTCATGATAAAAGTCTTACAGAAAACTGGAATAGTCGGTATTGCGAATTGATAAAAGCTATCTATGACAAAGCAACAGTAGCATCATCCTAAAGGGCCAAGGACTGGAAGCTTTCACTATAAAACCAGGAACAAGGTATTAACATATGTCAGGGATCTAGAAAAAACATTCATAAAATTTACCTGGGAGCAAAAGAGTCCTAGAATAGCAAAGGCAGTCCTGAGTAAGAAAGGCAGGGCAGGAGGCATCACATCCCTGAGTCAAAATCCTACTACAAAGCTGAAGAAATGATGAAATCATAATGGGACTGGCAAATACATACACACATACATATATACATACATACATATGCAGAACTAAGAATCAATCTAACAGATTAGAAGATGCAGACACAACTACAAGAACATTCAACTACCTTATCTTTGACAAAGAGGTGAAACATGTTTTCTGGAGGAAAGACAGCCTCTTTAACAAATAGTGCTGAAAAAGTTGGTTTTCCCCATGTCACATGCTAGAACTAGATCCATGTCTATCATCAAACTAAAGTCAAAATAGACCAAAGATCTAATCATTAAAAGAGAAACACTAAGTCTGCTGGAAGAGAAAGTAGGTTTAAATTTTGAAGACATAGATACAGACAGAGTTCATGAATAAAATACAGATTGCACAAGAAATACTTCAAGGAATTAACAACTTTGATCTTATCTTAGTCACCAAATGAATGGAAAAAATCCAGGAGTTGGAAAAAAGAATAACCAACCATTTCTAAAACAAATGACTTCTATCTAGAACATATACAGAATAAAATCCAGACTCCCAAATTCTAAGACCCAATTTTAAACATGGGCATCTGAGATGAAATACAAATGGAAAATAAACCTATGAAAAAATAGTCAACGTCATTTGTCTTCAAGAAATGCAAATTAAAGCAACCCTAACGTTTCATCTCTCTCCAGAAAGAATGACTATGATCAAAAAATCAGTCAATAACAACAAATGCTGTTGTATATAGGGAAAAATAAACACTTTTGCACTGTTGGTGGACTGTAGACTAATGCATCCACTCTGGAAATCAGTGTGGAGATTCCTCAAGAAACTAGAATTATAGGTCTCATTCAGCACAGCTATTTCCCTTCTGGGTAGTTTTAGAGTAGAATTGGAAATATCATATCTGAGTGTTATATGTGTACCCATGTTTATACCAGCATAATCTGTCTTAGCTCGATCTTAGAAACAACCCAAATATTTAGTTCCCTAGGAACTATTTCCGTTCATCAATGGATGAAAGGATGAAAATTACACGGTATTTTTTATTTAGGATTGTGCTACTCAGCTACAAAGAAGGATAAATTCAAGGGTTTTGTAGGCAAATGGATGAAACTAGAGACTGTACTCATAAGTGAAATAAATCAGAATCACATCCAAAAACATCATGTTTTTTCCTAGTGTAAGAATCTGAAAGAGTAAATAAGATACAAAAGGTACAACAGGTATTATGAAAGGAAAGAAAAACTGGGCTAGGGGAAAGGATAAAAGAACGAATAGAAATACACATTATATTATATATTAGCTAAGATAATTGTACTATGAATTTATATTCACTCATTGAAAGTAACACTGCCTATACTGTTTGAATTTTGTATGTCTGTATCAATAATCTGAGCAACTACTTTGAAGATAACACGATACAATATAATAACTATTGTTAATAGCCTATCTTCAAATTCTGTGTTATTACTGTTTTTTTCCTATTTTTAAAATCTTTTCTTAAGAAAATAATCGAATGTGAACTCTTTTAATAAACCATAAGAGCTTCATAATGGCAGCAGAAATTTCTGCACTGTGCTTGATCTTTACAAAAGGTTTCAACTGTGGTTTCTGAGCCCTTATAATCCAAACCTTGTGGAAATAGCCCAGGTTCCAGCTCATCTGTGATCACAAGAATAATGCATTAAAATGGCTTTGCTTCTGCATGAAAACACTTAGTACTTAAATTGTCTCTTCCATACATCCCTTTTATACATATGAACATAAAGGCATCCAAAATATTTGGTTCCCTAGGAGCTATTTGTGTAGCACTCAGTGCTGTTAGTCAAGATTTCCTGGAAAAGCCCTTTGGGCCTAAAAGCCTTTGTTCCATGGGCTCCGACCTGTATACAGCACTTAGTCCCATTTCTCATTACCTCCTGCTTGACCCTCTCAGCTGGCCTTCACCCTAGGCTGTGAAAGGCCTACCCACTCTTTTCAACACCTCTGCACAGTCTGTTCATTTCACCCCAAAGCACCAGGCCTCAGTTCTTCTCAGTCATCAGGCCTCAGCTAATACAACAAATTGCAAAAATGCTACCTTCTAATGCCAAATAGAGATGTGCCTCATGGAACTCACCTCAAGAGGCAGTCATACAAGAATTTCCTTATACCTGCTTACTTCTTTATTGGATTTCTTCCCCTGTGCTTGTTTTGCCAATAACCCACTGGGATTATGGAACATTGGATTATGTATACAACTACTTTCTTATAGTTCAATGAGAAGAAAATTTTTTGTACCAACACTGATTAGAAAAATTATCACATCCACACCCAGTGCTCTGTATAACTACTACGAGGACAACAACATGCATTGTATGAAATACCGGAAATGTACTACTAACATGTTTTGAAACTGTCACATTATTTCTTATTAAATGAAATAAAAAGGTAGTTATGCTAAAAAATAAATAAAATACAAGTTTGAAAAAATTAAAATAAATAGATTTTAATTGTCCTATTCACTATTTTATGTCCATTAAAATCTTATAGTACCATATTGGGGAGAAGCAATGTGTATAAGAAAGAATTTCTGAATTGTTGGATGAACATTTGGACATCAATCAAACTAAACAGAATACCTGAGGCTTTAATGTTTTGATAAGCCTAAGCACATGTGAATAATTCCATCATATCAAAATTTCACTATCTCCTAAATAGCAACTGCTGTTTATAAAGGCAGAGAAGACATAAGGTTCATATTATTATTCTGTCAAAATTTCAATGACTTTCTCTACCATCAAGAAAACAATGAAAGATAACAATGTTTATTTAATGTATTTGAGCTCAGAATTTGCTAAATATCTAGCTGAGTTTTGATAGTCTACATAGGTTAAAACCCCATGAGACCTCGATATACCGATCTTTTTAAACATGGACCAAAAAAATTGAAATGACTGCATTTTTCACTCTTACTTCTCTAGATAGTCTTAATATATATTTACCATATCACCTAAATAAATAGTTCTTGAAAATTATATTCCATCAGAGTTCATTGTTACCTATTTATTGTCCATTTCGTTGGTTATGTCTATCCACAAATCACTAAGATTTTCTCCATTACAAAGCACAAGTTAGAGCTAAATGAGACTGTTCCCTTCAGAAAGCTGCTTGCTAGTTAGGAGATGCTTCATGTGGAGTTTGCAAATTAGCAGGACCGTGACAGATCCTCGTGGGGGAATAAAAGTGAGACACTTCTAACAAGAGAATAAGCAGGAGAAATAGCCAGTAAGAAAAAAAAAATCCAAAATTGAAAATGTAAAAAAGAAAAAAATCCCTTCTTCTTTTCCTAGGAACATCATCTTTTACTCCAACGTGAAAATTAGAAACATAGGGGTAGAAAGATATTGACCTCGTTATTAGGCAAAAACAGTTTGTGCAGGCTGGCTACATTTTAATATTCTAAATTTAAAAATGAAAAGTAAAATACTGTTATGTGGACATACTATTTTTTTTTAATTTAATGAATGTTTAAGCTAAGTACAAAAATCTGAACTAATTGATGCTAAAATAGAAGTACTATATCAATAAAACTGAAGCAAAGCTATCAGGAAACAGATCATTAGAGCTTACTCATTTATTCTCCTTACGTTTTTTTGACAGATCAATAAGACTGAATTTGACATGTTAGGGTATGTACTTTGACCAAGGTTGTTGCCAACTGGTAAAGTAATGTTGGAAACGAATTAACCAGATTCAATAGTAGCCCAGCAGGCCTGCTTACTGTGTTTTGCAAGTACTCTTGGAATTTTTAGAACATCAATATTTTAAATCCAAAAATTCTATAAAGTAATAGCTGGGATATGTCACATAATGTAAATAGTACTGTTGAAATAATATTCAAAAATTTTTATATGACCAGTTCATTGGTTTGTGGGTTTTATAATAATAATCATTTATTAACTATTGCTTATAATTTTATATTTTTGATGTTTATAGATCAAAGAAGATAATAGAAAAATGGATTTGAAGCTTAATTTTACAAACTAATATACTTGTAGAAAAGGAATTAGTTTGCATTTAGCTGTAGTAATTATGGACCATTGTTCATTATTGAACGAAGTAATGATAAATTCAATGTATATATTAATAATCTCTTTGTAAACTAGGTATGGTCAGGCCAGGTAAAGGCAAATCTGGAGCTGAGGCCGAAAGCTATAGACATGAATCACACCGTAAAGGTGATTAAATCCCTGAAATTTACCAGGTTCTGCAATGAAGGATGAACAAAAAGAAGAAGGTAATAACTGAATCTCGAATGGTGCAGAAGTTTAGGTAGCAATGCAAATGCAAATGCCTATCAAACCAAGATAACTCATAGAAGAGAGACCTGGAAATCATAGCAAGTTTATATTGTAAGGGTGATGAACTGCCTTTGACCAGCAGAGAATATACGCAGGAGTTAGGATCTATCCTTTACTCCTTTGACCACTGTAACTTATTGTCTAACTATACATTCTGATGACTTATCAAACCACAATGAACTATCATTGTTTTATTTCCCAGTCTTTAATTGGATCTTTAATTAGATATTAGGGTTTTATTTCCAAGTCCAACAAGGGTGAATCCCTTAACTTTTAAAATGGGATATTAATTAAAAAGCTTTGATTTGACTTCTATCCTGCATCTTAGTCAAATAGGTCCACACAGAAAAGTAGTTAATAAGCACAGGTCCAGGAGAGAGTAGTATCTATTGAAAAGATACATAAGCAATCCAGCGGACTGGCAGAATGGGGAAGCGTTTTCCGCCTCTACAGAAGAGCTTGCTGCAAGCACCTGGCAACCTGCTTCCCTTCTCACCACCTAACTTGACAAGGAAAGCTGTGAGAACAGCCTTCCATCCAGCTCCTTTTCTTCAGGACCAGTCGCCAAAGTGTAAGTGGCTCGTCTTACTACCTGCTCCATGGATGGAAGCCAAAGTGTCGATCCCTGAAGGTGGTTATCAGACAGCACCTGCAACCATGGTCCAGACCAGGACTCCAACAGGAACGCATCACATCAATGAGTAGTTTTTTTGTTTTTTGTTTTTTTTTAATAAAAGATTTAGGAATACGAAAAAAAATCTAAAACTTAAAAACTATAAAAATTTCAGAAGACTGATGAATCTTTACAGATCTAATTTTCAGTAGTTTTTAAAAATGGCTCTCTCTTTCTTATCAGGAAAAGCAATTGCCAAGACACTTTTTTTTTTTTTTTTTTTTTTGCTTTTCTTTCCTCAAAGAGGAAAAAGACAAAAACAAATAAAACCAAAGGCAACTCACAACAATAAAAATGGCATAGAATTTCAAATCAAGACTAGAAAATAACCCAAATACCTCAGTGGATTAAAGCACCTGCAATCAGGCACAGAGGGCAGGAGTTAGATACCCAGGCCTGCTGTGTAGGCCCCACCCCCAGGGTGCCCTGAGGCAGCAATTGAGACTGGGTATAATGGGATGCACCTGTAATCCCAGCACTTGAGTGGCTGTAAAAAACATGTGGATCACTATGAGTCCAATCTAGTAGTGAGACCCTCAACACCCTATAGAGCCTTCTCTAAAATACAAAAAAAGAAAGAAGGAAAGAAAGAAAGAAAGAAAGAGACTAACAATAGTTGTTATATTACATATTGTTATCAATTTGTTGCTCTGCAACTGTTGAGACTCAGTTTTGGACACAGCAATGTGTGTGATATAGTCTATATTTGTGTGGATTTTAATATCTGGTAAATGAAGAAAAAAATTGACAAATAAATGTACACAGGTAATAACAGTATTTAGAGCTAAAAGAAAAATACAACAAGGTGTGGAGACAGCAGTAATTAGGAGGGAGACATTGGGAATGGTTTTAGTGATTAAAGGCCTATTTAAATTGAAGCACTCAAGCTGAAGTATAAACACTAGTCACAAACCTATCTGGCTATTTATCTGGTAAAACAATTTCAATCAGGAAAGCAAGTGAAAGCACTGAGATGGCAAGCCCCAAATACCAGCAGTAGAAATATTGGCTGGCATAAACTGAGCAAGAGAGAAATGGCAGAAATGGTGCCGAGGAAGACAGAAGGGAGCCATTGCGAGGAAAAAATAACAGATGAGAAAATACAGATTTTGCTCCTCGGGCAAAGGAAAATTTTTGAAGTGTCCTTGATAAGACATAAACTGATTGACATGTTGAACCTACCTGGTTCATATATACATTGAGGCTACACTGTAAGAGAATACAGTCCTTGCTGTGCATTTCCAGAGTGACTATAAGGAAAAGCGCTACTGCTTTTCCTGAAAAAGGCATGGGGTGAAAAATGCCTCTGTGTTCAATAGGTCAAGTTGTTCCTCCTGGCAAAGAGCTTTTCACTAAAAAGTAATCATTGCTCTCCACTAGGCTCTTGATGAAGTCTTTGTTAAGTGGAACATATTTCCTCGATTCTTACACCTACACATACTTTCTCTTCTTTATTATTTTAGCTAGAAGCAATAAAATCTCCTAAGAGGTGCAATTTCAGTGGGAGTAACAATGTACATATTCTCAGGTAGAAGGAATTGTGGAATGATTCAGAAATGACAGCCGGGTCTGCAGTAGTGAGAACCTGAGATGGCAGCTCTTTGTGAACAATAATGCCTGGCCCAAGTGTTTCCACAGGGATAGGATGGCAGATGTATGCTAAACGGGATATGGACCTGCACTCAAGCTTTGTTTCTTAGCTTTTAACGCCAACATCTCTATGTACAAGCAAGCGTCAGAAAAAAAAAAAAAACCAATTGTTTGACACAGTGGTGATGACCACTCTATATAAGTGAGTAGATTTGAACTCTGAATTGCTACACAAAATATAAACCTCAACTTCAAGAAGTTTATTTACCTGGTACATTTCTGCAAAAACACATTAAATGTAATTACACAAAATGAGTCGTAAGAAATCAATATCAGAGTTTGCATATTCTTTTCTAGTGGCTTTCAGAAGACACTTAAGATATGCAAAAATACATCTTCATCTTGTTAATGTTTGCTTCACATTATTTGCTGAACAATCTCTTCAAAGATAAGGTAAACTGTCATTCCATTCTTTTTATTTTTATTTATTTATTTAGTCTTTTTGACATAGGGATTCTCTATGAAGTTCAGGCTGGCCTTCCACTCACTTTGTCACCCATGCTGATCTCAAACTCACACATCAGCTCCCCTGCTTCAGTCTCCAGAGTGCTTGGATTATGGGCATGTGCCCGCTTTGTCATTTCATGCTTTAGCAGAGTAGTCCAAGGTCATTTCGCCTAAAGGAGCATAGTTATATTTACACGTGAAAGTAGTTCTAGAATGTCAAACTGACCTGAAGGTAACTGTTTCAATCGAAATTTCAACTCTATTGGCTGCAGAAAAAACTGGAAAATTATTTCTTCCATTTAGATTTATTAAACCAATGATGCCAAAGATAAATATAATTTGCCTTATTTCCCTTCCACTGTGATTGGTACAGTACATAGACAATGTACAAGTAGTTTTTCAAGGTTACGGACCAAGACACTTACTGACACCATAGTACTACAGAGGCTGAGATTTGGGGGTTAAACCCTGGAGCTCTACATAAATGTTAAATGATAATGATAAATGTTTCACTTGAGGTTTTGTTAGCTGAGTACATCAATCAAAAGGTGTCATGATTTTGTAACACCAAAACTTGAAATTCTGGGGATGAATCAAAACTTATGATGACAAATATTCTATATTCCAAGTGTGCAAGATAGAAAAGTTTATATTGATCTAACTTTACCCACTTGGACGTGTCTTCATTGATGTTACTCAAAATCAAAGTAGATCTAGCATTACACAGAGGTAAATTAAAACTTGGCTTTGCAAGAATAATTCATTATTGCAAAGTGCTTGTAACGCAAAGCACTTGTACCCAGGAATGAATTTCCCTATAAGAAATAATGGAAACCCAGATGATGCATTCTAAAACCCAAAAATATTCACATGCAATAACTGTACTATAATGTAACCTAAAATAAAAAAGAAAATGCACATATAAAGAAAAATAAGCAAATTAACCTGCATTCACCTTCAAGAAACCTCCTGGGGTGGTATCAGGGTAACAAGAGAGATACTGACTAGAGTATTTTTCTTTTGTGAAATTTTAATGAGAAAACTATCCAATAACGTTTCCTTTGCCTCTTTTGAGGATTTTGCAGAAATAAGGCTTTATTTATTTATTTATTTCTGCAAAATAAAGTCATTAAACAAAGTCATTGCTTACAATGCTGCAGCCTTGTGTAGTGGCACTTTCGCACATGATTCTGTAGTTTCTCACATTTTACATTTTCCTAATCATGTTCGATGTGAAGGATTCTTCTGCCTTTTTCTCCTTTCCTGCAAGTAAACTCTCCTCCATAATATCTTGCTGTTGGAAAAGGATCACCAACAATCCCTCATCAATAGACAGAACCACTAACCCAGCTGTGATCATGGGACATTTAACATCATGTACTATTCCTATTGCAAGACATAGCTTGCTTATCAAGTTAAAATTTATTAGTGTTAGTCACATACTAACTAAAGAGCTCTCTGGATTTGTAACAAATGCTCTCCACTATAATTGATGTTCAACCCTCAGCATATAAGGACGCTATATTATATTCAAAGATGGTACATAATGTCATTTCATTCTTTTCGTCTTTTCGAGAAAGGGATTATGCTATAATATAAAAGAAAAAAGAAAATGCAAAGTATAATGAAAAATAAGCAAGTTAACCTGTTTTCACCTTTGAAAATCTTTCTGAGTGGTGTCAGGGAGACAAAAGAGATGGCCAATATAATCTTTTTTTTTTGTATAGTTTTAAGCATGATTTATGAGCTAGCATGTGACTTATTTTGGAGAAAATGTCATGTGCTAACATATAAAATATAATTTTCAGTACCATCAAGCTAACCAAAAGAAAACAAATTATGTCAGATTGGAGCATATAGAAAGATTAAGTGACAGAATTAAATACCCTAAAAAATCTAGAACAGAAGGAAATCTCTATCTACAAAATATCTATTATAATTATAAGTTAATGATTGAACACTGTCCCCTTTGAATGGCAAAAAAAGAAAATACTTGCCCTCAATAACTCTGTTCGTCATTATCCAGAGTTTCTAGTGAGATTGCACAATAAAATCATGGAGTAAAGGAGTGAGGGAAGAAAGAGACGAGAGTGGAAAGGATAACGTAAAGACCACCACTGTCTCTGCGGATTGCACCACTGTACACGTCAGAAAGTCCAAACAATCTATCAAATAAAGAGAAAATATAATAAATTGGCATAGATTAAGGTTACAAGTTCATTTTTAAAATACCAATTGTAGAGCTGGGGAGATATCTCAATAGAATGAGTTCTTGCCTAGCCAGCTCAAGGGCCAGAGTTCAATCTCCAGTCTCCCCCACACCCCCCAAAAATAGAAAATACATGTGTCTTTCAAGTGCTTCTTTCCAAGATGAGGAAAAAGAGAAGGAACAATGGTCGTGCCAAAAAGGGCCATGATCACGTGCAAACTATTCTCTGCACAGACTGTGCCCATTGTGTTCCCAAGGATAAGGCCATTAAGAAGTTTGTTATTCGGAACATAATGGAGGCCGCTGAGGTCAGGACATATCCAAAGCGAGTGTGTTCGACGGTTATGTGCTTCCTAAGCTGTGTGTGAAGCCGCATTAGTGTGTGACTTGTGCCATTCACAACACAGTGGGCAGAAATCGATCTCGTGAAGCCCTCAAGGACCAAACACCTGTACCCTGATTTAGACCTGCTGCTGCTGCCCTACGACCTCCACCAAAGCCCATGTGAGGGGAGCTAAGCCTTAATGGGCTGAAGAAAACTCTCTTCAGAAAGAAATAATAAATTGAATGTTATACTTTATGTAGCATGTTGAGTATACCTGCCAGAGGTGGGTGGGGTTAATTCAACTTATCCAAGTTCAAGTTGACACTCTGAAAATGAATAAAGAGGAATGCTGGAAGGGGTTTCAGGAGCATACCTCACTTATCTATCTAACTGGTTTGTCCTAGAATTCAGAAATGAAGTTAGGCTCTATTCATGGTTACCTCAAATATTTCCTTTGTGGTTACATTGTGGAGGATTCACTCAGCCAGTTAGCTTGGAGATTTTTATGCTAAAAAATACATGGCAGGTGTGGTGAAGCACACTGTACTTGGGAGGAAGAGGCAAAATTGCCAGGTAGAATAACATAAAAGGGATTCTATCCAGAAACCAGCTTCAGCAAAGAGCTCTTGAGAACAGCATATTGGCACGGGCCCAATCCTAGCACTCTGGGTAGATGCCAGGAGTATTTAACCCAGCCTGTGCAACTTGGTGAGATCTTGTCTCTTTAGAAAAGTGCTACAGTGTAGGTCACTGTGAAGGGCCTGGGTTTAGTCCCCAGGTTTTTTTTTTTTTTTTTTTTAAGCTGACAGTGCTTTGGGGGTAAATAGCCCAGTGTGTGCCCTCAAAACCTCTGAAGCAAGTAAAATTTTCAGAACAGAGAGCAAAGTGCATCTTGGGTAAGGGTAGATCATGATCACAAGGGTTTTGTGCACTATAGTTAGCATTTCCCCGGGGTGAATGGTGGGTGGGAAGGCACCACAGGCAAAAATGAACACCAGCTCTCATGGTCTGGATTTCAGCTTAACAGATGCAAAGTAAAGTAGGGATCAGGATTTAGGGTTAGCTCCAGGGATCCCACCTTCAAGAAGAGGCCTAACACTGAAAAATTGGTAGCGTCCATCTTTAATTCTAGGCTGAGAGAAAAGTTTAATTGTTTGGAGGTCAGTTCAGAGTGAAACCCTGTGAGTCAGGCTATATATAGTGTTTGAAAAAATAAAATACACATTCTTAAAAATGCCATTCTTAAAAAAATAACATAAACAAAACATCAATTGTACATTTATGTAAATAATTAGAAACTAAAATTACAAATAAAATGTTTTAAAAGACTTCATGATAACATCAAAACCTACAAAATTTTTGCAAGTAATTTCAACAACTAATGGAAAATATCTTTACTGGAAACTACAAAACACAGCTGGAAGAAAGTGAAGGATGTCTAAATAAATGAGGTGCCATATAGTATCCATATATTATTTTTTAAAAATTTTGTATTTAGTCCAGTGTCTACAGGGTCCCACTACACAGACTGGAATCATAGTGATCCTCTTGTTTTCAGCCTCACAAGCACTAGGATTACAGGTGCATGCTACCACACGCAGTCTAGTGTTTATATTATTAAGATAATGTTAAGATATTAAATCTCTGAAAATTATAAATTCAATATAATCCCAGATATGACACTAGCAATAACTATTTTAATTCACAATCTGATTCTGAAATATATATATTTCAATGAAAATGAGCAAAATCAATTAATTAAAAGATTCCCTACATGATTATGAGAGTTATTATAAAATTAATGACATCAAATCAGTATCAGTGTAGCCATAGCCCACAAACAGTAAATGGGACAAAGTAATGAAAATTAAACTCTAGTCACATGATGGTACATAAAGATCAATGAACAATGGAAGTTTCAATAAATAATATTAGATCCAGGCATGGTGGCACACATCTGTAATCCCAGCACTTGGGAGGCTGAGGCAGGAGGATCGGTGTGAGTTCGAGACCAGCCTGGGCTACAAAAGTGAGCTCAAGGTCAGCCTGAACTGCATAGTGAGACCCTGTCTCAAAAAGACAAACAAACAAACAATCAATAAATAAATAAAATTAGAAAAGCAAGATATCCATGAAGAAAAAGAACTAAATTTTAACCTTTAATATATACACACCATACACAAAAATAATTTGAAATAGTTCTTGGATGCAAGTGAAATGTGAAAACTGAAATCGTAAATAATTAGATCATATAAATGTATCTTATGTCTGTAGCAAAACAGAAATGATCACTAAAATTGATAAATTAGATTCCATTAACTAAAAAGTTTTGATTATCATTCCAAATTGGACTGCTTAAAAATCATCAAGAAGACAGCACATAATTTTTAATGTGGTTAGTTGAATATTTGAAGAGGACAGGAATACTGTAATCTGTAACATATCTAGATGTAAGAGAGTCCTCGGGTTCAGGATCAGGGGCTCATCTTAAGTGTGCACTTCTGGCCTGCCCATGTAGTCCACGCTCCTCCTGTGGAACTTGACTGATGCCCAGTGACTTTTCACTGATTGTAAAATGTTTCAAGCTCACGCATTATTTTCTTGGAATTTTCAAGACATCTGGACTCCTCATCAACTACACAAATCTTAACAGGAAAAAACTTTGAGTAGATGAATACACTTACCAATTGTAGAACCTCAAAGATCACTAAATTTGTCACTAAGCCATTAAGCTGATGAGGGCTCACAGGCCTCTATATAAAAGGTTTCCCCCCACGTTAAGAATGTTATAGCAGGGGCTGGGGATTTGGCTCAGCGGTAGACTGCTTGCCTAGCGAGCTGGAAGCCCTGGGTTTGGTCCTCGGCACCAAAAAAAGAATAAAACCTCTTGTAAAAAAACAGTTCTACCAAAAAAATAAAAGAGTGTTATAGCAATTCAAATGACCTTTCATATATACATGGCTGGCTCAGCTTGCCCTGGGGGTGGGGCTGGTGCAGCGTGTGGTGCAGAGGATCGAACCACGGTCCCTGCAGCTGCCCAAGCTTGCCTAAGCAGGCACTTTAGACAACTGAGCCCTTTATATTTTTTAAAATGTGCATGAGTTTAATATCAAATTAATGTTCTACCAATAGCACAAGACCAATCATTGTATTTTTTTTAATGACTGCATTGGAAGAAGGATGGAGGTAAAGAGAAGGGGAGAAAGATGAGTTGTGTATGTATTTCATGTACATGCATCAAGGACACTAATGTGTTATGTACACATACTAAGGCCACAAAAGGAATGCAATCATCCATGCTACAAACATATTTTTTTTCATGCTACAAACATATTAATAAAATAGAAAAACTAATACAATATTAATAAATTGATATTTTGTACAAAGGAAGTTCATTAAGTCAGTAATATTCTCTAATTCCCCAAACTGAGGAAAGTGTTAGAGAATAAGCAAGAAATTTTTAGGAATTTTACAATTGTTTTTAAAAGTTATTTTTAAACACATCAATCGTCTTTGGAAAAATGTCAAGGTGCTCCAATGTTATGAACTGAATTATGCGCTGCAAAAGCTCAGATAAACAGGACAAATTAGTTGTTAGAGGCCTTCGTGATGAATGCAAGAACAGGCAACATTAGTATAAAAAAGACAAGAGAAGGTAAACCCTTAAAAGTTAAAAAATATAGAAAAGTACATCATATAGTGATGCAAAACAAAACACCTATCCCCAGGGCATACTGAGCCAGGGATGGAGTCTGGGCATGGTGGCTCACACCTGTAATCCCAACTGCTGGCCAGGCAGGGCATACTAAAAATAGGAGAATCACTAGTAGAAGTCTGAACTGCGTAGTGAGACCCTATGCAAAGAAAGAAAGAAAGAAAAAGAAGAATGAAATAAAGAACTGCATAGTGAGACCCTATGCAAAGAAAGAAAAAGAAGAATGAAATAAAGAAAGAGAAAGAGAAAGAAAGAGCAAACAAAAGAGAAAGAAAGAAAGGAAGAAAGAAAGAAAGAAAGAAAGGAAGGAAGGAAGGAAGGAAGAGGAAGGAAGGAAGGAAGGAAGAAAGAAAGAAAGAAAGAAAGAAAGAAAGAAAGAAAGAAAGAAAGAAAGAAAGAAAGAAAGAAAATATATGCAACAGTGTAGCTCTACATAAAGGATAGAGTCCATAAAGCTCAGAGTTCTTTCAGTAAACTGGAGGCAAAGATGGAAGGGGAACATCGAAACCTCTGGTGCTAGACCAGAAATTTTAGTTTGTCTTAGGAGAGAAGTGGGGCTTCAGAGCCTGGAAGAGTTATAGCGAAAGCTTCGACTACCAGGGACCTGCAGGAGTTCTCCATCCAAGCTGAGGCATTAGTGATGATCGCTGGCCCACCTGGGAAAGAAGGGTAATGTGCCATCGAACCAGTGCATGGGGATATTAAAATGCAGCTGAAATATTGGTTTGCACACTTGCTTTGTGCTATAATCAGTTGCTATTTTTCTTTTCTTCAATGATCTCTTTGACTATTCTACACATTTTGAATAAAGCAATCAGATAAAAATTTTCACATGCTCATGCTAGCTTCTGAACATGTCAGATACTGCATGCTGTTTTCAGATTTATTTCATGAGAAATTAATCTGTCTGAGCTCTTAAGGATATGCTGGACCAGAGAAAGTCATACTGTGACCTACCAGTTGAATTGTGGAAAAGAAAAAATAAAGAGAAAGTTTACTTGAAGATAATATATCTAGTGAGAGTTTTAATATCGTAATGATGGGGATAAATTCTAAATTATGGATAACCATTAATAACTCTACAAGATGTCCAATTTTTGTCTTCTTATTTTTCTTAATTTAATATCAAAAATATAAATATTATACAGGTTTTATGTTAATCTTTTCCATTTTAGCTTATGTGTTCCCAACTACCAACGATTAAATCAAAGGCCTTTTTTTTTTCCAAAGGCCTTTTAAGTGAGCTACATTAACTCCCTTTTTCTTTCTCTCTCTCTCTCTTTCTATCTCTCTCTCTCTCTTTCTTTCTTTCTTTCTTTCTTTCCTTCTTTCTTCCTTTTTTTCATCAGGAATCAAACTCAGGATCTTTCACTTGCGAGTCAGGCACTATGCCACTGAGCTATATCCCCGACCCCCTTCAGTCTCTTTTTTCATTTTTCATTTTGAGACAAGGTCTTGATAAATTGCTGTTTCCCTGTCTAGGTGAACTTGGAATTCTCTTACCTCAGCTTTGAAGAATGCTGGAACTAAAGTTATGTGCCACCATGCCTATCTTAACAGCTGTTTTTATGTTGTTGCATCCAATTTAATTAGATTTTGTTGTATGTAAAATGGTTATGCAAGCCGGACGTGGTGGCTCACGCCTGTAATCCCAGCACTCGGGAGGCTGAGGCAGGAGGATTGGTGCGAGTTCGAGACCAGCCTGGGCTACAAAAATGAGCTCAGGACCAGCCTCAACTGCATAGCGAGACCCTGTCTCAAAAAGACAAAAAAATAAATAAATAAATAAATAAATAAATAAATAAATAAATAATAAAATAAAATGTTTATGCAGGTCAAAAGCAAAATTCTTATTTAAAGATAGAATTGATAAAAAATGTGGTGTTTTTATACAATGGAGTGTTACTCAGTCATAAAGAAAAATAACCTTTGTGGGTAAGTGGATGCAACTTACAGCTATACTCATAAATGAAATAAACTAGACCTGCATGTGTAACATCATAATGTCTTCCTAGTGTAAGAACTCAAAAAAAGAAATAAAAATTGAAAGGGTATAACACAGTTCAATGGGAAGAGAGAACTTAAGGATTAAACAATGAAGAGAGAAAGGAGAAAAGTAAAGAAATATGGCAGGAGCAAAACCATACATTTATATAAATAACGTGGTTAGGGCATTGGTTCTAAAAATTTCCATCAAGTTTTTGAAAATAGATGTTGGTGGGCAGAATTTTCATCCTGATTAAAGCTACATGCTGATATCTGTGAGCTAAGCAACTACATTGTGGACAGCAATGTGTAATACTAAAACCATGCTAAAAACAGCTGTCATTTTGGTCTTCTAAATGTGTAGTGCTTCTAATGTCATATCAATTATTGCTATGCTTTGTTTAAACTAAATGCTTGTAAAAACAAAAGGTAATAAAAGTAAACAAGAGACAAAAGACAAAACGTAGCAGAATTGTACTGCTACATGTAATATATGGCTTGATTTCTAAATTTCAGTATAAAAATATGGAATTGTTTTTAACATTGCACAGGGGTTTAAATTTTAGAATATCCATGGCTGTTGGAAAATAGCAGTTCCATTTTATGTCTAAGGTATGTGATATTCAGACAAATAGTGATGGTAAGTTTAATTGCTTCCGTCATAGGATAATATTATCATTATGCTTCTCTTCTAGATGTTTAACAACTAAAATTTTCATTCCAAAGTTAGATAGATGGATGTAAATATAGCCAATATTTTGGTCCTAACCCTTCAGAGTCAGTGTGGACCAGGACATAGGGGAACTTGGGCTGCGACATCCTGTAACTAAGTGGTGTCCAAAATTTTCTGATCAAGGAGATTATGGGGCCACAATAGATCCATGATGTATAGTGTGCCTAAGGAGAGTCACGGGGAGAGAAAACATTCTTTCAGGCTTTCACAGAGAGCAAACTGGTTAAGCAATGGCTGTGACTCATCCAGATGGCTGACACTGACAAAAGATCCACAAGGTGCTGTACATGGTTCCAGGATAAATCTTGAGAAGGTTTGACTATCCTTGTCAGATACAACAGTTATATTTTTAATTATATAGGTCTTCCTTTAACTTGATCTTAACCATCCAGCAGAAACGTATAACCACAGGTATTAATAGTAAAGCTATATTGATATGCTGAGCAGCAAAAGGCTCAGCTCAGCAACTTCAGACAATTGCCAGTTGTGCTGAAAACTCACTACTATTGTGGACTACTGGCCTATATTGGGTGATTTTGCTGAATTCAGATACCTATAATCTTTGAATGGGTATCAAGTATGAAAAGGTCTTCTAAAGACTTCGCTAGATATAGCGTCTCTAACAGCAGTGGAACATCCATCTCTGACGAAACAAAATAAGGAAGGGGGATATAAACAAAGGACTATTTTGTTGTGAAATATATGTATATATGTACATACACGATAGGATAGATATACGATTACTTTCAATTCAATGAGAAGAAAGGTTTGTACTAATATATTTTAGACAAGATATCATTTCTGCATCTTGTCCTCTGAAGAACTATTACAAAGACAGCAATATGCAATGTATCAACTGTCCTACTAGCCTGTTTTAAAGCCATTTCTTTGCTTTTTTATCTTTTTTCTCATTAAAATGAATAAAAATAATTTAAAAAGTAAAGATAGACTCTTGGTTTTCTTTCAAATCCATATATTCTGTTGCTACATATTACTGCATTTTAATTAGGTTTTCCAATACTTGGAGATATATCCAGGGTGTATTTTCTGTTCCCTCTTTGAACAAAATACATGTCTATCTCCTGACATTCTTTTCACTGAGTGTGTGTGTGTGTGTGTGTGTGTGTGTGTGTGTGTGTGCATGAGTGCTTATACTTGATGACAGTCCATGGGGAATGTACACTAGATGAAGAGATATTAATTCCATTTCATAACTTCCTGTTCTCAAAAATAAAGACAGCTTGAATAAATCTTAATATTTGAAGAGATAAATCTTCCAGCTGTGTTTGTAATAACAAGGTTGCTGGATCAAGAAGACATAAGTTTCTTAGATGAAACCAAATTCTTCTTCCCATAGAAATTTAACCTGTTTATACATCAACAAAAATTTATGGAGCAATTAATTCACCAAAACTTGTTAACCTGAGTGTATTTTCAAAATTTTCCATTCTGTTGATCTGACATGTGAAGAGCTATCTTCAGTTTTAAAAGTTTCCTAAGTACTACAAATTAAGTATTGCATAAATAGTAATAACTTGCTCTGAATTTCAAATTTGGAAATGTTATATTATTTAGAAATAGCTCTTCAGTGTCTTCAATTTGCAAAACAACTTTTAAAATACCAATAACAGGCATTATGTATCAGCTCACTTGCCATCCAGGGAGAAACCTCAATCTTTCTTTGCATCTTGTAAAGGGAAAATTTATAAACCAAACCTTAGATGTCATTTGGAACAGAAGAACATTAAGTCATTTTGACTCTAACTTTGCACATAATGCGGTATGTATACTGCAAAATAGTCTATTACTGCAACTTAGAAGTATTCATGCTTTTATTTTTATAAATAAAGTGACTTTAAGATGCTCTTCTAAATTAGTTGTTGGTCTCCTGAGATTTGATATTGAGTGTTACATGCATTCAATTAACAAAGAAGATATGTATTTATTTTATTCATGGAGCAATGGGATTTCACGTAGATTTGCTTCTTTAAATTGTATGTATAGATGCATTTAGATATGCAAAAGTGGAATATTGATCATATGTGATTTGTACCTGTGCATGACGTATTTTATTATCCATTTGCCCATCCCCCCACATCCCTTCACCTCCTTTGCTCTTCTTATTCACAACAGCTTTTTCCTTCTGTTCTCTTTTTCCCTTTCTTCTTTCCGTCTCTTTTCCCTCCCTAGTTCCCCATCCATTTGAACATTTTCTTTCTATTTCCCAATAATAACGGTACAGTTGGTTCATTTATACTTTCCTTTTCTCACACCAGAGGAAAAAAATGAAACATTTAGACGCGTGGGACTAATTTACCTTACTTGATGGTCCCAAGGTGTAGCCTTGAGGGCCGGCGGTATAGCTCAGTGGACTAAGTGCTTGCTTAGGGAAGCATAGGAGCCAGAGTTCAGTTCCTGATCCTGCCTGCTGCAC
>PVJA010012664.1:9059-51484 GCA_004027025.1 Myocastor coypus | reverse complement strand
TCTCTTGAAAGATTAATCAGTCCACCATGCTTAATCTCAGTCTTAGGCAAAGTCTCTGGGCACGAGCAAAATTCCGAAAGACTTTCAGCCAATCCATAGCACAAATCATCTGGAGTCCAATGACCAATGCTGTCCTTTTTTCCAGCAGAAACCTCCTCAGCCTGATCTTTACAGGCAGGCCTTCTGTCAGTCTTCTGGTTTAAGCTCTGACCAAAATGGCCCAAGCTGAACAGCCGAAGTCCTTCCCAGGCATGGAGATCCTCTCAGGTCCATCTTTGCAGTGTACAGCTTTCCTGGTGTTTCCTTTCTGGCCAAACTCACATTTTAAAATCATCCTGCTTGGTTCTTTTCTCTTGATTTTCAACATAAATCTGACTAAAAGCCACCAATAACAACCATGCCACCGCCCCAATGGTTTGTTAAATATCTCTTGAAAGATTTTTTAAAAAAAGATAAAAAAAAGATTTTAAAATATCTCTTGAAATATTAATCAGTCTGCCATGCTTAATCTCAGTCTTAGCGAAAGTCTCTGGGCATGAGCAAAATTCTGACAGACTTTCAGCCAAGCCATAGCACAAATCATCTGGAGTCCATTGACCAATGCTGTCCTTTTTTTTCAGCAGAAACCTCCTCAGCCTGGTCTTTACAGGCAGGCCTTCTGTCAGTCTTCTGGTCTAAGCTCTGACCAGAATCACCCAAGCTGAACAGCCGAAGCCATTCTAGTACTTTGTTTTTAGCTGACATCTCTGAACCTTTCCTATCTCTTCCCATAAGCCATTCCCAAAAGCTTGTAATCCACATTGTCAGGTGTAGTTGCAGTAATGACCCCACTCTTGGTACCATATTCTGTATTGGTCAGGGTTTTACTTAGAGGAACAGAATAGTTATAAGGAATGGATATTAACACCAAATATATAATCTATAAGAAATTGTAAGATTGGCTTACAATAGCCACAGAGTCAGATGAAGAAGCGCGCACAGGGTGTCTGCACGCTCCGGACTGAAGAATTCAATCCCGAGGCCTGGACTTCACTGCAGCACTCCGTGTAAGTCTCTGTTGGCTGATGGAAGACTGAAGTGTCTGTAGATGGACGCTGAAGAGTCTGTGATGGATGGTGAAAGATCTCAGCTGGAGGCCGAAAAGTCTGCGCTGCAAGCCAGACGATGATGAAGTCCAGTCTGAATGCGAAGACCGAAGCTTCTCAGGCGAAGTGAAGTGTTGACTCCTCCTTCAGCCCTTTAAAGTCTTTTTATGCTCAGTCATTCTGACATGGGCTCATTGCGCCCTAGGGTGGAACCAATCATACCCCAGGATGGGCCCTTGATCCCGTTCTAGGGAGAAATCCAATCATATCCTAGTCCGGCCCTGGTCACACTCCAGGGAAGAATCAATTGTACCCCAGAGTGGGGCTCCCACCAACAGGGAACCGGGCTGCTGAGTCATTCAGCCAAGTTGACACATTGTACCAACCACTACACTTACAATCTTTTATTTGTGTAAATTTCATCCTCATGGTTTCTTTTATATCATGTTCATATACTTAGTACGTGAGGCTATTGCAAACTAAGTGGTATTTTCAGATGCTCTTTGTCTAGAATACTTTTTCTGTTGGTTTATTTCACAAATTGCTATTTATCTTCTTTTTTTTTTTTTTTTTTTTTGGTGGGACTGGGGTTCAAACTCACTACCTTGCACTTGCCAGGCAGGCACTTGTGCCACGGAGCTATCTCCTCAGCCCCTTTATCTTCAAAATAATTTTCTTCATTTACTCTTTCTTGCTTGTCTAAGTAGACTATTTCTTCTTTAAATTCCAATGAACATGTACACTTCCATCATTGTGCATATGTTTTATTTATTTTTATTTTTTATTATATTTTTCATTTTTCTTTCTTTCTTTTTTTTTTTTTTGAATTATGGCCCCTGGGGGTGGGGCTGGCACAGCCTGTGGTGCCAGGGATGGAACTGCAGTCCCTGCAGTTGCCTACACTTTCCTAAGCAGGTGCTTTAGACCACTGAACCATCTCGCTGGCCCCGTGCATGTTTTAGAAAGGCAGCCGAGTACTTTGTCTCCTTTTCCTTAATGAGGATTATGAGACCTGGTACAAAATACTTTTTTTTTTTTGAAATTGTATGTTGAATAAGTGAATGAGATATGAGCCAGTTTTCTTATCTCTAGTTGGATGTCTCAGAGGCATGCAAAAATGCTTATACTTCTTACCTCCAGTGAACGACCGCTTTCTAGTATCTCTATATATATTTTTTTTTTCTTTTGTGGGACTGGAGTTTGAACTCAGGCCCTTGTGCTTGCCAGGCAAGTGCTTATTCTGCTGAGCTATCTCCCCAGCCCTAGTATTTCTACATTTTAAAAAACGTTATTGTGCAGTCTAAAACCTGCTGAGTTTATTCTAGTTGCCTATCTTTTCACTTCAGTTAATTTACTCTAATATGTTTAAAAATTAGTTATTTCTTTCCATCTCAAGCATCACTACCTTAAGGTTTTTTTCTGTCTTTTCTTTTTTTTCTCCAGTTTTCCCATTCCTTCAGATCTCATTTTACCCAGACCCTCCAGGCAACCTTTTCAGATCTCCAAAATAAACTTGTTCTTACGTCATTTGCGCTTATCGTACTTATCATAGCTTCTAATTCAGCTACTTTTATAGTTATTAGTTTGTCTGAGCTTCTTTACTAGACTTTAAAGTCTGTGAGGGTAGAGAACTCCCACTATTTACCGTTGTATGTAACCTATGCCAAATATTAAGATTATTTAATGAATATTTATGACATGAATGAACGAGTGAAAATGAGTTGATTTATATGGAAGTACTTTATAAATGGACATTTTTAGAAAAACCTTATTCTGATGTCTTCATCTTTGTAATAATTATTAAATTAAAAATTTGGGTACCGAAACATTTGATATTCTTGTGACATTTAAGTATTGGGTAGTATTAGATAGATCTGCTTATTGTTGATTCGGCTTTGTTTACTAGGCTTGTGGAATTGGCATAACAATAACAAATGTAGGGAAAGGTCTTTGTGAAAGTGCTGTAATGCTTCCAAAATGACATCTTCTTGGTAATTATCACATTTTGTTTAATATTTCATTTAGCATGGGTTTCATTTAGAATGGGTTTCAGAAAGTCCAAGTCCTTGTAGATAGTCTAGTAAAGGTTATGACTTTCTTCACAACAGAGCTGAGATGAAATACCTCCCACATTTGTTATTCTGAATGGAACCTTGGGATGAAATTCCAAGCAGCAGAATGCCACTTAACATTCTGCATGCTATTTTACTCTTTAGTAATGTAATTGTAAAATGAGGCGATAAAACTGGAGAGGATATAATATTTAGACCTGTGCAGACACTTCATATGATAAAATGTCACTTGGGACTGTTTACTCCACACTGGTTATTTGGATAATGCCCCACTTGCCTAGTGACAGGAGGTGCTGAGTCTTGCATAAATCTTGGAAAGGTGGTGAGGGTTAATATAGTGCATTTTTCAGTACGAAAAGAAGAAATGCTTCATATGTGGTAATAATGATTATTCATTCAGTATTGTTTTTGTGTTGGTACTGTGCTAGGGCTCTGGGAAAGTACAAAAAGGGAGAGAATATTGGTGAGTACTTTCTGTCAGTTATTCAGATACATACTTTACTTACAATGTATCTAAACCTTATAACAGCTCTGCCAGGTAGGTGGTGTTATCACCATGTATATATGACTGATTCTTGTTTATCTCATGAAAAAATTCTAATAACCTCACTGGAGTTCTCTTATAATTATGATGTTTAAAGTTTGGTACTTTTTTTTTTAAGTCTTTTTTTGAGACAAAAAAAAAAAAAAAATTAATGAGAAGAGACAAAGAAACATCAAAGAGCTTTTTCCTCTGATTGGTGTGTTAGAACTTTTGCCTGAAAATGGGTTACATTCCTTCTGTTTTCAGCTGAATCCTCATTAACTTTACATTTTAATGATGTCCAGGGCAAATTACACCATTTATGGTCAGTGCCTTAAAGAGATGCTTAAGGAAAACTTTTTTTTTTTTCTTGAATGGTGGGTGTATTTACTCCAGGAATATAAGTTGATTCAGGATTCTTAAAAAATAAAAATAAATATGAAGAAAAAACCCTTAAAATATGAGCTTGATTTTTCCATTTCCAACTGTTATAACAGCTTAATTCAGAGAAATTGTTTTCAGCTTAAAATAAATTAATTGTTGAAGGGCACATTTGTAATATTGGGGAGTATTAAGGAGAACCAAAGTCCTACATTTATTTTTGAAAACAGTTTCCATTTCTCATTTACTTGGATTTAAATTCAGTTTTACTGCTTAGCCTCAGAAATAATTCATAGTGGTAGATGCTCAATAGGAATAAATGAAGACAGCTTCTCTCAGTTATGAGAAAAGCAAGGGTGATTGAAATGCTAATATGTTGATAGACAGATTATATTTGCACAAGAATGAGGGAATACGCTGTAAGGTAGAAATCTTCACATGATTCTAAATTATTTGATTTAAAAAAACTATGAACTGCAAGAGATTTTTATTCCCCCCCCTGAGCTGTTGTTCACCTTAAGCTTTGAATGCTTAATTATTGCTGGATAATAAGTTAGAATAAAATGTCTTGTGTCAGACACTGTTTATTTCCTTAACAGTTGTTTGATAAGTAGATAAAAGGAAATTTGGTCTATCTGTTGATGGATGTGTAACTAAATAATGCCTCTCCAATACCAAGTATTTTATAAGGTTTGGGTTATTATTTTTGTCTTCTGATGTGTCTGGTTGAATCTCTTCTGTGTGGCAGGTAATGGACTAAACAGTAGAACTGGAAATTGAAGGGTAGAGTGACTTTTTTTTCTTTGTATTTTAGGGAAGGGTCTACAGGGTGTTCAGGGTCTCACTATTAAATCGGACTCACAGTGATCCACATGTTTACAGCCTCCCAAGAGCTGGGATTATAGGTGTGCACTACCAAACCCAGTCTCAATTGCTATCTCAGCGTACTCTGGGGGCAGGCCCAGCAGGCCCAGCAGGCCCCGGGATGGGGACCAAACCCCTGGCTCCTGCCTCTGCTTGCAGGTGCTTTAATCTGCTGAGCTATTTGGTCCTGGAATAACATTTTAGCAGTAAAGCTCTTTAATGATCTAAATCCATAATTGAATCTTGCTTACAACTATATAAGGAAGCTGAATTTAGAAAGAAAAAGAAATGTTACTGTTTGAGTATTCTTTCTTGGTAACATGCTGAGTGATTGGAGAAATAAATATTTGATCTAGTTGAAAGACTTTTTCCCCTTTCACAATTTTTGGATTTGTTCCATTGTGGCTCTTTTCTTTGTTAGCATTTACATTTTTTTTTTGTAAATAACAAAATGCTAGCAGTCTGCAGCTGCTTCTCAGGTATCATAATCAACAACATCATTTTTTGTTGTGACTGAGTACAGATTTATCCCCTTATCTACAATTTTATTTCCTTGGGTTTCGGTTACCTACTGTCAACTGTGGTCTGAGAATATTAATATTTGTCATGCTTTCAAGTGATAGAGACTGCATTTGTCTAAGTTTTATAGTACATTGTCACTGTGGACATTTAGTTGTTGTTAACCTCTAGCTGTGCTTCATTTACCTTTATCAAAATAGGTAACCTTTAATCATTAGTATGTATGTATGTATGTATGAGAAAGAACATCGCAAATGCATAGGGTTTGGTATTATCTGGTTTCAGCTACCTAGTAAGAGTCTTAGAAAGCCACCTATCTGGATAAGGAAAGACTACTGTATTAAAATAAATCAAGTTTCAAGAAATACATGAGAGCACAGGTACAACAACATTTGTTGAGCTACTTGAGTAGTAATACACATTCACATATACAAGTGAACATGTATAAGTGTATATACACATACGTATGCATACATGTAGTTGTGTATGTTTTCTTTTTTTTTGGAGCCTGTTAAAGGTGATTTCTTGTTTCTGTTTCACAGGTGGTACAAACCAAAGCACATAAGTAACACACCTTAAGATACAAGTAGTGGATTGTTGATTTGATTCTAGACCTATACCATGCTGCCTCCAAGAGAATATTCCTATTTGTGTGTCTCTGTCTTTATCTCTGTTCAAGGTTAGTAGCTCAGTTGCATTTCTGGAATGTTCAGCTTCACTGTTGGAAGAAGGATTTGCTTCATTGTGGTTTGTTTTTGTTTTTTTATTATTTATTTATTTATTTTTTACAGTTTACATTTTAAATTTAACAATGGTTATATTACATATTTTCATCATTGGATCAGTTCCGATTAATAGATATAGGTATATAAGATTGATAAAACAATTAAACATTAACACTTTCAATAAACATTACTTTTTTTTTTTTTTTTTTAACAGTTGACACACTGCATATTGTCCTCACAATAGTTATACAGAGCACAGGGTGTGGGCATGACACACCTTCCAATTGATATTGGTAAGGAAAGAAAAAAATTTAGAGTTCTTATATTAGAGAGACTATATGATATTTACACATGTAGGTTTGGTTTATTTCACTAATGAGTATATGTTCAGTATACATTCATTTATATATGAAGTCTTCCAGCTTATTCTTTATAGCTGAGTAATATTCTATTGTATAAATATGCCACAGTTTCTTCAACCATTTTGGTTGTTTCCAAGATTTGGCTATTACAAATTGAGGTGCTATAAACATACGTGCACAGGTATCACTATGGTATGATCTTTTCAGTTCTTCTGGGAAAATTCCCAGTAGGGAGATAGCTGAATTGAATGGGATTTCCAGTTCTATTTTAAGTACCTATTTTAAGGATCCTCCACACTGCTTTCCATAATGGTTGCACCAATCTGCATTCCCACCAGCAGTGGGGAAGGGTTCCTTTTTCCCCACATCCTCTCCAGCATTAGTTGCTGATTGATTTCTTTATGATAGTCATTCTTTCTGGGGTGAGATGGTATCTAAGTGTTGTTTTGATTGGCATTTCATGAATGGCTAGCAATGTGCAGCATTTCATGTATTTAGAGGCTTGCTGAATTTCTTGCTCTGAGAAGTGTGTGTTCATCTTACCTGCCCATTTCTGGATTGGGTCTTTGAATTTTGGAACCCTAATGGTTTTTAGTTCTTTGTAGATTCTAGATAGCAGACCTTTGTCTGAGTACTTACAAGTTAAAATCTTTTTCAGATTTGTGGGTTGTCTTTTCACTCTGTTGGTGATTTCCTTTGATGTACAAAAACTTCTTAGCTGTAGGAGGTCCCATTTGTTGATACTTTCAAGTGTTAAACGTGCAATTGATTTCTGTCCATGAACTTTTTGTCTACTCCGACATCTTCAAGATTTCCTCCCACTTTCTCTTTGAGGAGATTTAATGTTTCTCTTTTAATATTTAGATTTTAATACATTTTGATTTTAGTTTAGTGCATGGTGATAGATTAGTGTCAAGTTTTAGTTTTCAGCATGTAGAGAACCAGTTTTTCCAGCACCATTTGTTAAAGAGACTATCTTTCTTCCAGTAAGTGTGTTTGGCCCCTTTGTCAAAAATAAGGTGGCTGAGTGTGTTTGTATTTGCTTCTGTGTCTTCTAATCTATTCCATTGATCCTCAGGTCTATTCTTTTGCCAATACCATGCTGCTTTTATTACTGTAGCTTTGTAGTATAACTTTAGGTCAGGAATTATAATGCCTCCTGCCCTACATTTGTTGCCCAGAATTATCTTTGCAATTCTGGATCTTTTTTGGTTCCAAATAAATTTTAGGAATGATTTCTCCAGGTCTGTGAGTTATGTTGATGGTATTTGGATAGGAATTGCATTAAATCTGTATAACAATTTAGGGAGTATGGCTATTTTCACAATGTTGGTTCTTCCTATCCAGGAGCAGGGAATACCTTTCCATTTTCTGAAATCTTCTAGGATCTCTTTTTTCAGAGTACTGTAGTTTTCATTGAAAAGGTCTTTTACTTCTTTAGTTAGGTTAATCCCTAAGTATTTCATTTTTTTTCAGTGCTATCATAAAAGGTACTACTTCTCTAATTTCTCTCCCACTGTGTTTGTTATCTGTGTAGAGGAATGCCACTGACTTTTGTGTGTTGACTTTGTAACCTGCTATGCTACTGAATTTGTGTTTTCCAGTAGCTTCATGGTGGAGTTCTTTGGGTCTTCCAAGTAGATTATCATGTCATCTGCAAATAATGATAGTTTTACTTCTTCCTTACCTATTCTTATTCCTTTTATTTCTTTTTCTTGTCTAATGGCTGTAGCTAATGATTCCAGAACTATATTGAATAGTAGTGGTGATAGAGGACATCCTTGTCTTGTGCCAGGTTTGAGACTAAAAGACTTCAGTTTTTCCCCATTTAGAATTATGTTAGCTGTTGGATTGTTGTAGATGGCTTTTATCAGGTTGAGGTAGAGGCCTTCTATTCCAATGTTCTGTAGGACTTTGAACATGAATGAGTGTTGGACTTTGTCAAAGGACTTTTCTGCATCACTTGAGACAGTCATGTGATTTTTGGCTTTGGCTCTATTGATATAGTGTATTGCATTTATAGATTTGCATATATTGAACCATCCTTGCATCCCTGGAATGAATCCTACTTGGTCATGATGTATAATCTTCTTGATGATTAGTTGTATTCTATTGGCGAGGATTTTATTGAGCATTTTTGCATCTATGTTCATCAGAGAAGTGGGCATGTAGTTTTCTTTTTTAGTTGCATCTCTCTCTGGTTTTGGTGTCAGTGTAATACTTGCCTCTAAGAATGATTTTGGAAGGATTGCTCCCTTTTCAATTTCCTTGAAGAGTTTGAGGAGTGTTGGGATTAAGTCTTCTATAAATTTCTTGTAGAATTCAGTAGTGAATCCATCAGGTCCCGGACTTTTCTTTGTCAGTAGACTTTTTATTACATTTTGATTTTACTGGCTGTTATTGCGTTATTTAGAGTTGTTATATCTTCTTGATTGAGTTTAGATTTGTACTTTTCTAGGAATCTGTCCATTTCATCTGTGTCTTCAATTCTGTGAGAGTAAAGATTCTCATAGTAGCTATTAATGTTCCTCTGAATCTCTGCTGTGTCTGTCGTAATTTCACCCTTTTTATTCCTTATTGTTTGAATTTGAGTCTTTACTCTTTTTGATGAGGTTAGCTTGGAGCTAATCAATTTTATTTAATCTTTTAAAGAACCAGCTTTTTGATTCATTAATTCTTTGTATTGTTTTCTTTGTTTCAATTGAATTAATTTCTGCTCTAATCTTTATAATTTCCTCCCATCTTTGGGCTTTCAATTTCGTTTGCTCTTCTATTTTTAGTCAGTTGAGGTGCTCCAGGAAAGTATTTATTTGTTCCTGTTCTGTTTTCTTAGTGTGTGAGTTCAGAGCTATAAATTTCCCAATGAAAGAACTGCTTTCATTGCGTCCCATAAGTTCCGGTAAGTTGTGTTTGAATTTTCATTAAATTCAAGATATTGTTTAATTTCATCTGTAACCCACTGGTTGTTGAGAAGAGTGTTGTTTAATTTCCATGTATTTCTGCAGTTCTTGTGGTTTAAAAGAAAGGTCATTCGTTTCCAATTTCATTGCATTGTGGTCAGATAATATGCATGGGATAATTTCTGTTTTTTTGCATATACTTACATGACCTATGTACTAATATGTGGTCTATTTTAGAAAATGTCCCATGCGCAGCTTAAAAAAATGTGTATTCTGAAGTGGTTGGGTGGAATACTCTGTGTATGTTCACTAATTCCAGTTGTTTCAAGTTTTGGTTCAGCTCTGCTACTTCTTTGCTAAATTTTTTTCTGCTTGATCTATCTTCTTTTGGAAAAGGGGGTTGTTGAGGTCTCCTGTTAAGATTGTGTTATTGGATATTAGATTTTTCATGTCTGTTAAGATTTGTCTTATATAACTTGCTGCTCCTGTGTTGGGTGCATACATATTTATGAGTGTCACCTCTTCATCTTGAAGTTTTCCCCTAACCAATATGTAGTGACCTTCTTTATTTCATTTGATCAGTCTTGGTTTGAAGTTTAGACTGTCTGCAAACAGGATTGCTACCCCTGGTTTTTTTTTGAGGTGCTGGAGCATGTAGTATTGTTTTCCATGTTTTCACTTTTAGCCTGAGTTTCTTTATGACTTAAGTGTGTTTCTTGTATACAGCATATTGTTGGATTTTGCTTTCTTATCCACTCTGCCAGTCAATTTTTTTTTTTTTTTATCTTTTTGAGACAGGGTCTTGCTATGCAGTTGGGGCTGGCCTTGAGCTCACTTTTGTAGCCCAGGCTGGTCTCGAACTCGCACCAATCCTCCTGCCTCAGTCTCCCGAGTGCTGGGATTACAGGTGTGAGCCACCACGTCCAGCTTCAATTTCTTTTTATTTGGAGAATTGAGTCCATTTACATTGATGTTTATAATTGAAATATGTTGACTTATGATTGACATGGTGTTTACTTACTACTGTTTACCTCTTTTTCTCCTGTCTTTAATTGAGTAGCCTGTTCAGTGGAATCTTTCTGTTCTCATTTCTTGAGTTTGAGTCGTTTAGGTCCCTCTCTAAAATATTTTTTAGTATGCTGTGTAGGGTTGGTTTTGATGTCATGAAATTCTTTAGTTGTTCCTTGTTGTGGAAGTATTTCATTTCTCCATCGTATTTGAAGGAGAGTTTTTCTGGATATAGAAGTTTGGGCTGAAATTTGTTTTCGTGGAAGACTTGAAGCACTCTGCTGCATGTTCTTCTTGACTTCATGATTTGTGAAGAGAAATCTGCTGTTACTCTGTTGGGTTTTCCTTTAAATGTGATCTGTTTCTTTTCTCTAGCAGCTTTTAGTATACTATTCTTCTGCTGAATTTCTGGAATCTTGATTATTATATGTCTGGATGTGTTTTTAGTCAGGTTGATGTTATTTGGGGATCTGTATGCTTCAGTTAACTCTGTATGTCCAATTGTTTTTTTCATATTTGGGAAGTTTTCTGCTATTACTTCTGCCCATATTCTTTTTAAATCCTTTGTATTGACTCCTTTCTCATTGATTCCTATTAATTTCACATTGTTTATTTTTAAATCATCTTGCAAATGTTGAATTATCTTTTCCTGCATCCTAGTTGTTTTTAAGACATCCTTTCTTATCTTTTCACTAGCTGCGATCATGTCTTCAAGCTCTGAGATTCTATCTTCACTTTGGTTCATACGGTTTTGCCAGCTTGTGATTAAGATTTTATTTTCTTGTATATCTCTTTGAAACTATTTCATGCAATCTATTTCTTTCTTATATTGTTCACTCAGGGAGTCCATCATTTTTCTATTCTCTAATTTTTTTATTAATATCTTCTTTAATAGTAGTAAAGTCTCTCATAGTTATCCTCTCTCTCTCTAATTCAGAGATTATTTCTGCTCTGTTCTCCTCTCTACCTTTCTGTAGTTGTTCCTCTACTTTAGGTGCTATTAATTTAGACATGTCTTTTTTAACTTCAATGGTTATTTTTGCCCTGGTTTCCTCTATACGTTTATGCAGTTGTTTTTCCGCTTCAGATACTTGATAAGTTATTTCTGATCTGAGTTGTGCTATACGTTTCTGCACTTGTCTGTCTTCCTCAGAAGCTATCGATTCAGAGATTTCATCTGCATAATTCTCATTTTCTTGTAGGGTAGTGTCTCTTGTATCTGTTACAGGTGGGTTCGGGACCTGAGATTGCATTCGCTCCTTGTGTGGTATCATTCTGTATAGCAGTGACCTGCAGGAGTGGGGGCCTCACTGCTCGGTAGGCTAAGCTTGCATCGAGCCTGAGGCCTGACTCAAGTGGTGGGCCTGATGCTGGATAGGCTATGCTTGTACCTGGCTGAAGATCTGGATAACATGTTGGACCTAACTTCTGGCTCGGCTACTTTCACAGTGGGCCGGAGTAGGTGTAACATGGCAGGTGGGGCTGGAATACTCACGCGAGTGCGTTGGAGACCTCAGGTGAGCAGACCAGGATGTCAGGCGGGTGGGCCAGAATGTTTAGGTGAGTGGTTTGGAGACCTCAGGTGAGTGGTCCAAAACATCTGGCAGGCTGGCTGGAATGTTCAGGCGAGTGGACCCCATTGTGGTTTGTTGAAAAGCATATATTCTAGTTTAGGTATTGCTGTTCGTAAACTTTGTGGTGATAGATTGCATAAGTTAGCATGTTAGAGACATGGCATAGAGATAGAAGAGATCGTACAGTCTCTTATCACAACACGTGTTTCTGTGATATGAGTTAACTCAGGCAGTTGATAAAGAGAAGTGATGTCAGAGCAGTATAGCAGTTGCATTTGTTTATGTTATATGCCTCCATCTTGTAATGTTACCTGAGGTCAAAGTCAACTCAAATTGTTTTACTTGATCTTTACATATAAGCAAGGTTTTCAGGAAAAAAAACTGTATGGATAATGTTTGTACCCAGGTTTTTCCCCCAGATAACAGTACCTTGTCACTTGTAGGTTATGCTGATGGCAATAAGATTATTTTGAAGTTGTGTTTTCTCCTTTAAGTTAATTTGGTTTGTTGAAGATGCTTCAGTTTTTTCAAGCAGTCAGTACTGGAGGAGATTGTGGAGTATCATTGTTCAGTGATGAGGTAAATACTGTTGTCCATGAATGTAGGGAAGTGGTACATCCTTTTAGTTACAAAGAATATAGGAAAGCAAAATACATAATATAAAAAGCACAATATTTATATTTGATTAGCTGTTTAAATCCTGGCCCTTGGTGATGGTCAGTAAACTGCCTTGGAGATCTCATTTTTTTCACCATAGATGGAATTACCTTCTACTTCTTTTATTATTGTGATATGAAGTTTTGAAAGTGCCTTACTCTTAATATATATTCAATAAATGCTTAGTAAAGAAACTGTAAAGCATAATAGAAGTATCATTGTAGCCTGTTTTATGCAATAAATATTCCAAAACATTTCATATTATCATTTATTTTTTATAAATCAGCACTGTTAAGTCAAACAAAAAGAAGTGTCTTTCAAAAAAGTCTGTTCCATTTTATAATACAAATAAATTTCTTGTTTACTTAGAAGACAATTTAAATTAAAAACTATACTTGTGTAAAAATTTGTTATATGGAGTAGTACTTTATTATCTCTTCAAATTTGAGATGAATATTGTGTGATATTGTCACTTAAAAATCTTGTAATGTGAAGTATTACAAACTTAGCCAAATTGTAATACCTTTTTATCTAGCCACTTTTTGGACTAATTTTCTTTTGCTATTTTATTAAATATTTCATATTCGATTAAAAAGTATGTTAATACTTTTAAATCATATTTTTCCTCTCTGTAAGTAGTTTTTTATTTTTTGCAGGACTAGGGTTTGAACTCATGATCTTGCACTTGCCAGGCAGACACTTGTGCCACGGAGCTATCTCCCCAGCCCCTATAAATAGTTTTTTAAAACTTATTTTTTATATATTTAGTTCAAGGTCTACAAGGTCTCACTATGTAGATAGGACTCACAGTGGTTCTCCTGTTTTCAGCCTCCTAAGTGCTGGGATTACAGGCACCAGCCACCATGCCCAGTCTCTATCACCGTCTACATGTGCCCCGGGGGTTGAGGCCGGCACAGCATGCTGGGGATTGAACGCCAGCCTCTGCACTTTGCCTAAGCAGATGCGTTAGTCTGCTGAGCTATCTGGCCAGCCTTGAAAATAGTTTTATTTGAAAAAATAATTATGTAAGTTTTTCCTAGGTCTTATAGGCAGTTAAATCCTGTGAACGAAGCATTAGTAGTCAGGACATGTATATGAGTTTCAGTACCCTGTTCACTCCCTCAGTTTCTTTAGTTTTTAAATTTTTTTTTATGAACCTGTTGGTATTATTGCCTATTTGCCTTTCTTATTTTTGGGAAGATGCATAGTAGATGTGAAAGTGTTGTACACACCTTGGAGACTTAGTTCCTTCACATACTGAGGTAAATTTTGTGCAGGATCAAGATATAGTACCCTATATGTAATCTGCAAGTGACTTGTTCATATAGTTGCATACCATATGTGAAGTAATAGTAACCGTGGAACATGTAGTATATGTTAGATACCCTGCTGGGTACTTTGCACGTAGAATCTTTAATCCTTAGTTAGGGCATACTCAGTTCAGCAGTGGAGGCTGAGAAAACTGCTGTAGCCTCATTGCTTTGCAAAGTTTGGTAGCAGAACCTCTTTCCTGCTTTATATCCCATATTCACAGGAACCCCAATACAGTTAGAAGAAATCAGAATGTATTGTGATGGGCAATTATCGATGCCCTGGTAGTTATTTATACTCATGTGCCCTACCCACATTGGTGTAAGTGAAACCTAGAGGAGGAATGTTGTTTTGTGGAGGACCAGCATCTTGCAAGGTATCCCTGTACTTAGACTTCCACTAATCTCTTGTGGAAGAGGAAAAAATTCAAAGATAACAAGAAAAGAAAAAGGAAATTAGTAATTTTTGGATGGTGTCTAGGTTAACTGGACTTTTGGAAGGACCCTCTAGTTTTCTTTTTAAATTTAATTGACAAATTAATTGACAAACCTGAATATATTGTATATATTGATGGGCATAATAATATGTTTCAGTACCTGTGTACATTGTAGAATGATAAATCAAGCTAATAAATATATTCATCACTTCAAGTGTTTATCATTTATTTTCATTGAGAGTTTTAAAAGTTCTGATTTCTAGTTATCTTGTCTGGAAGTACCTTTATTTTTTGTGGTACTGAGGACTGAACTCAGGACCCTGCATTTGCCAGGCAGGTGCTTATTCCACTGAACTATCTCCCCAGCCCTATAATATTACTAATTGTAGTCACCATGCAGTACAACAGATGAGAAGAACTTATTCCTCTTACTTTGCTGAAACTTTTTACCCTGTGTCTAACACTTCCTCTTTCTTGGTCCCTCTCCTTTTCTCTAGCCTTTAGTAACTACCATTCTCATCTGTATTTCTGTGAATTTGACTCTTTAAAACTCCGTGTTGTCCCTCTGTGCTTGTCTTATTTCATTTAGCGTAATGTTGTGTACAGTAACCTGTGCTGTTTAAACGTTGTGAGACTGAATTATGTTCTACTGGATATATATGCCTTCTTTCCCCCTACAGTATTGGGGGTTAAATTCAAGGAGATGGGCTTTCATCAAATTACCTACGCTGACTTTGAATTTTTGATGCTCCTACCTCAGCTGCTCAAGACCTAGGCTCATAGCCTGGCTGTGCTACATTTTTAATCTAATCATCTATTGATGGCCACTTTGGTTGTTTCCATGTTTTGTTTGATCTGAAAAATGTTGCAATTAACATGAGAGTACAAATTTTTTGATGTATTGATTTCCTTTGGGTATATACCCAATGCTGGAATCATTACATCATAGCATGTGTGCATGTGTGTGCGTGCATGCATCCATCAGTCTGTTGGTTGGTCTATCCTTCCTGCTGGGATCACATCGGGAGTTGCCCCGAGGAGTCCCTGGCATTTGGATGGTGCCACGTGAGTGAGTGACACTACAGAAAGAGCAGGTGTCCTTAGAGAGGAGAGGAGAACCTGCAGTGAGTCCTGCATAGGGCACCTGCCAGCCACAGTGGTTTGCTTGGGCTGGGGATTTCTAGGACAGAGCTTTTCATGCCTAAAGCTGGGGAAGGACTGACCAAATAGCTCAGTGACTGGGTGTGGTGGCGCCAGCCTGTAATTCCAGCACTTGGGAGGCTGTAAACAGGTGGATCACTGCAAGTTTGATCTAGTAGTGAGACCTTGAACACCCTGTCAAACTCAGGACCTTGAGCTTGTCAGGCAGGCACTTATGCCACTGAGATACCTCCCCAGTCCCCTTCCTTTCTTCCTTTTCCCTTCCCTTCCCTTCCCTTCTTTCTTCTTCCTTCTTCCTTTTGTTCATTTTCTTTATCAGTATGTTTGAGGCATATATTGTTTAATTCCTTAGGAGATTTGGTATGGAATGCATCTGAATTCCTTTTTTCATTTTCACCTTTCCTTCCCTCCTTCCCCCATCATCTGATTTTCCTTTTTTCTTACATGTTTGCAGTAAAAAAAAAAAAAAAAAAGTTCCACAAAATGGTTGTACTGTTTTACAGTACCACTAACAGTATAAGGGTTCTTTTCTCTCTACTTTGATTTTTGAGTTTATTCTTGAGTATTTGTGTGTGGTGGTGGGGTTCTGATGAAAGGTTTTTTTTTTTTTTTTTTTTTTTTTTTTTTTTTTTTTTTTTTTTTTTTTTTTGTCTTTTTGAGACAGGGTCTCACTATGCAGCTCAGGCTGGCCTTGAGCTCACTTTTGTAGCCCAGGCTGGTCTCGAACTCGCACCGATCCTCCTGCCTCAGCCTCCCGAGTGCTGGGATTACAGGCGTGCGCCACCACGCCCGGCTTGATGAAAGTTTTTGACTATCATGAAACTACATTGTATTGGAGGTACAACAGATTTCCCCCTTCCTATCCTATCTCTGTTATTGTATATTGGAGCTCTTTTATCACTTTGCTGCCATCCATATTTGTAAAAAAAAAACAATCAGTCACATTGTAAAATTCTTACTTCCTAGAAACCAGAAATCTATTCAGCAATGTCCCTACACCAACAACTTCCTCTTCGTTATTTCTAAATGATACTGCTGTTCCTGTAGCATTCCAGGCATTCATCTAGCTAGGATTCTTTTTTCTCATTTGCTGTTTGCTGCATTTTATTTTATTTCTTTGTCCTGATTAGTTCATCAAATACAATAGCAGAGACATTTGTGTCCATGTGTCCCATTGGTGGTCGTCTCCCCCCACCCCCCAAGCAAGTTATTTTAGATGGAGAGTTTACCAGTGATAAGAGCTGTTTATGTCCCAAGCAATTGATTTGTATGTAATTAATGTTGTCTGGGCTCTTGCATGCTGGCAGAATTGGTAACAGCTTGAAGTATATTTTTTAAATTCTCTTTTCTTTTTGGTATTTTGACAGTGTCATTCATATTTCATGTAAAAGTACCTCAGACAGGTTAAATGTGTTAAAACATGGAATAAAAAGGATGGAAAGAGACCCAGTGCTGCCTGGAAACCTTGATCTTTTGCCAAAGTATTTAAACAATTTAGTGTTTTGGTTTCCTAGCTCCAAGCTGCTTCTCAAATCCCTTGCTAATTAATCCAGTTAATGCTTTGTAGACTTACTATATGCAGTGCCTTGGCTTGCCTGGCTATCATTGAGAAGTCCGTATTGTTTTTTGGAGTAAACCTAAGCTGTACTCGGGTGCTGTGCTACACTGGGGGCTTGTGACTATGAGGATTTTTAAAGTCTTTATATGTGTGTCTGTTCCCTGTACTTCATGGTCTGTAGGTTTGAAATTTTAAGTTAAAAAAATGACATAAAATAGAAAACTAATCTTTCACACCAAATCAGAGAACTGATTAAATATACCTCTTCCATGTAATGTGTGGCTTAGACAAATTATTTGTCTTCTCTAAACTTTACAGTTTCCTCAAGTGTAAAACAGGGAAAACAACCCTATCTTCCTCACAGTTTTGTTGTGAGGGTGAAGTGAATTGCTTAACACTTTAGTAAGTGCCCAGCACACAGTAAAATTCAGTAAATGATGACTGCTTTATTACTCTGTTGAGATCTTTATGTATTGAATAAATTAACTTCTTTTGGTGCTTGCTAAGTTTTGGAGTAGGTAATTATTTTTTCTCTTGGCAAAAGAGTTTCAAATATCCCAATTTATGTTAAGGGTATAAAAATCAAGTGCTTATTCTTTTAACAACAGTGATAAAAAACCAAATAGCTGTATTGTGCTTGAGTGTGGTTTTAAGAACCACTGATGTGAGCCAGGGAGATAGCTCAGTAGAAGAAATGCCTGCCTGGCAAGTGCAGGGTCCTCAGTTCAATTCCTGGTCCTGCAGAAAGAAGGAAAGAAAGACAGAAAGACCTATTGATGTAAGTTATTAATACAAATAATCTTTTTAAATTTTGAAAAGTGAGTTTCTTTTATATGCTTACTTGAAAGCTGAGACAGAAAACTACATAGACTGTAACCCCAGGATTCAGGTGGCTGAGGCAAGAGAATCCTAGGTTCAAGGTCAGCTACATAAGTGAGTTCAAGGCAAGCAAGCACTATATAGTGACCTTGTTTCAAAAAACCCAAATTGAGAAAAAGAAAAAACTACATGGACTAGTTAAATAGTTAAATCAAACATGGAAGAAAAGTCAGCATATTCACTGCTAGTAAAGCTGATGGTGATGTTTTGTGTCACCCTATTTCTGAAAACCATGTATTATGCTTTTGAGCTCAGAGGATGTCCTGATGATTAGGAATTAGCAGGGTCTTCATTTGATCATTAAAGCAAGCTTCACATTCCCCCCACCCCCCTAAGGAATTGATGGAGGAGAAAATTGGCTGCCAAAACATGTAGAATCCTAATTTTCTCCAGCTAATCATCTTTGTTTTTATGTTTAGAAAAACTTTTAACAACATAAAAATCAGAAAAAAGGACAAGAAATGTATAGATATAAATTAATAGCTTGAAATCACAAAATTAAAATATCCACAGAGGGGATGGGGAGATAGCTTAGGGGCACAAATGCCTGCCTGGCAAGTTGAAGGTCCTGAGTTCGATCCCTCGTTCTGAAAAAAACCAAAAAAAGCAAAAAAAAAAACAAAAAAACCCCCCACAAAAACCAGCAACAAAAAACAGCCTGGGCAACTTAGTGACTGAGGTTCTGTCTCTAAAACATGCACAGAATCCTGCCTAGGCCAGGAGATACAGATGTGCTAAGCATCTTATAAGCCTTCCCTCTGTGCCCTTCCAGTCATCACGGCCTCAGTTTTTCCTAAAGAGAACCATTACTTTGATTTTGACTGTTTATGAACATACTTAAATGGAATTGTATAAATGGAGTCATGATTATATTTAATTTTTTACTTGGTTTCTTTTGCTCACTACTAAGTTTGTGAGGTTATTCTTGTGTGAACCTACAGTTTGTTCATTTTCATTGCTATATAGCAATGATGGCAAACTTTTCAGAGCTTTCCATGACACTGACAGCCCACTGCAGAGTGCGTGCTGTAGGTTTGCCACCACTGCTATATAGTATTTTGTTATATAACTATGCCCCATTGATGTATCCTACTGTCTGTGGACATTTATATTTTCCCTTGGTTTTATGGATTTCCAGTAACGTAGCTATAGTATTGTGAATATATCTGGTGTATATACATGCTTATTTCAGCTTGGTATATACTTAGGAGTGAAATTGTCAGGTTATAGTTCATGTGCATGTTTAACTTTTTAGCCTAAAACTCTAACATTCTTTCCAGTGTGGTTGGATCAGCATTCACTCATATCTGCTTTGTGTGAGGGCTTCTCCAGCTCCATATCCTCACCAATATTTAGTAGTAAAATCTTTTCAGGACAGTGGCATATCCCAGGGGTAGAGGACTTTGCTAGCATGTGTGAGGCCCTGGGCTTGATCCTAGCAGTGGAAAAAAAAAAAAAAAAGTCTTTTTCATTCTGGCTGATTGTGTAGTGTCTTTCATCTTGGTTTTAATTTACCATTTCCTGATTACTAATGAAGTTGAACATCTTCTTATGTACTTATTATTTGGCTGTCTTGTTGTTTTTAAGGAATCCTTTATCTTGCGTACAAGTCCTTTGTTTATATGTCACAATTCTCATCTGCCTTGGTTTATCTTTCCACGCTCCTAAATTTAATGTTATTTATATTTTCTGTATTGTTAGTGCCTTTTTGTATTCAGTTTAGAAAGTCTTTCTCTGTTTCACAGATTTGAAAAGATTTTCTCCTATGTTATCTTTTATAAGTTTTAAAATTTAATTTTGCCCTTCACATATTGCTTCATAATGGACTTGTAATTGATTTTTTGGGCATATTTTAAAGAATAGGGCTTAGTATTGTTTTGCCATATGGATCTTCAGTAGACATGCACTATTCATTGAAAAGATCATCCTTTTTGTACTTTTCTGCAGTGTCACTTTTCATTAATCAAGTGTCAGTATATGTGTGAGTCCCTTCCCAATGTGTTTTCTTTCTTTATACCAATAGAGCTCAGTCGAACTGCCAGAGCTTTATCAGTTTTGATGTCTAGTAATGTTCTCCTATTTTGTTATTGTTATTTTTTTTCTTGCTGTTGTTATGGTTTGTAATTTCATATAATTTTTTGAATTGGGTTGTTAATTATTTTTAAAAACTCTGCTAGGATCTTGATTGGAGTATCATTGAGCTAAAATAAGTGAGATTTGATTATTTACATTTAGCTTTTACCTACATGATGCATTCTAAAATTTAATATAGGTCTCTTGTCACTTTCAGTTATTGTAAGTATCTCTAGACTGTCTTGTTTATTTTCTTTTCTTTTTTTTAATTTTTTTTTCTTGTTTCAGAACCTTTATTTGTTTATTCACTCATTTTTATGGCCAGCTCAGCCTGCCCCGAGGGCAAGGCTGGCGCAGCATGTGGTGCCAGGGATCGAACTGTGGTCCCCGAAGCTGCCCAAGCTTTCCCAAGCAGGTGCTTTAGACCAGTGAGCCATCCCGCCGGGCCCCTGTCTTGTTTATTTTCATTAGATTTATCCTGGATATTAGTTTTCTGTTGTTTTGAGTGACACTTTTAAAAAACATTCTATGTTCTAAATATGATAAAAATCCAGTTAAAATTTATATTTGACTTGATATCCATCAAATTAGCTAAGGTAACTTTTTTTTTTTTTAATGTATTTCATACAGGGTCTTACCACACAACTCAGACTAATAGCTATTTTCTTGTTGTCAGCCTCGCCATTGCTGGGATTGCAGTGGTGCACCACTATGCCCTGGGTATGGGGGCAGGGCCTGGGCAGCTTGTGCTGGGGATTGAACCCTGTCCTTGCACTTGCCTAAGCAGGTGCTTAGTCTGCTGAGCTATCTCACCCTAAGGTAACTTATTGATTCTAATAATTTATCTGTAGTTTGCTGTCTTTACTGCCAACCTTCTCCTTACTGTGATCGAACCAGAAACAGACTACCACTGAGCTGTAATCTCAGTCCTTTTACAAAATTTTGAGGACAGTGGCTTGCTAAATTGTCCACCCTGGTGCTGGGATTATAGCTGTGTGCCACTGTGCCCAGGTTGTTTGCTATTTTTTGTGCACACAAACATGTTGTCTATGTATAGGAATTTTATTTTTTCCTTTAATATTTAAGCCTTCCTTTTTATTATTTCTATATTGGCTGGGACAAGCAGTATGATTAGATTGGGACTAATGATGGCAGGAATTCTTAGCCTTTTCTCTATTTTGGAGGGAATATGTTCACAAAGTTTCAACATACATTATGATTGATTTAACAAGTTTAAAACATTTAGATCCTTCAAATTATAGCTCACATAGAACAAAGAGCATTAAACATGCAGACTAAATTCTGAACCATGTATACACCTATGGACTGAACACCTCACTCCAGATGCAGACCGATTTCCTGTGTCCTTCGTACATACCTAACCTTCCATATCACATTAGATTAGTTTTGCTGTCTTGAATTTTAATTGATTCTATTAGTATATCCTCTTGGTTACAGCTTTCACTCAATACAGTTTTTGTATGACCTATATTTCGGTACACATTAAATCTTACTGGTTATAGAGATTAACAGGTTTCATTTTAGCAGATTCACATAACACAGTTCGATCATTTTTGCTACTATCAATTCTCTTACCCCATCCTTTCACCATTCTGTTTTATTTTTAGGGTGTATTCCATCATATAAATATACGATTTATCCATTTAATTGGTGAACATTCAGGTGAGGCACAGTTTAAAAAGTAGACACCCTTTATGTACTTAAAGAAAGTACCTTGTATTCCTAGTTCAAGTATTTTATCATGAGCATATGCTGAATTCTCTATATGCTTTATTGAGGTAATCATATATATATATATATTTTTTTTTTCTTTTTTTTTGCCTTTTTTCAGTTAATGTACTGAATGGTGTTATACTCTTTTTTTGGGGGGTGGGGACTAGGGATTGAACTCAGACCCTTGCGCTTGGTAGGCAAGTGCTTATTCCACTGAGCTATGCCCCTTGAATGTTGTTATACTCTTAAACCATTTTAATAATATTGGAATAAACTCACTTGATTGTAGTATATTATCCCTTTAATATATTCTTGGATTTTTTTTTTTTTTTTTTTTACTATTTAGAATTTTTATGTCAAAATAAATCTGGAAGGTAGGCCTGTGCCTTTCCTTCCTTGCACTGTGTTTGTCAGATTTTGATATCAGGATTTTACTGGCCTCATAGCTCTGAAAGTGTTTCCTATTTTTCTGTTCCCTGAAATATTTTGTTAAGATTGGTGTTATTTTTTCCTTAAAAGATTGAAAGAGTTCAGCAATAAAGTCATCAAAGCTTGTAATTTTCTTTTTAAGGCATATTTTAATTATTCATTTCTATTAATAGTTAATCAGATTTTTTATTTCTGTGTCAGTTTTGTTTAATTGTATTTCTCAAAGAATTTTTCAGTTACAAATGAGTTATTTGCTCTATTGGTGACACATAATCATAATTTCCTGCACAATTTTTTTTAGTGTCTGTAATATTAAAAATATGAGAATCACCTATATGATTTAAAATTTTTCCAGTAGTTTCACTTTTAAAAAGTTAAAAATAAGTGGACTTAATTTAGCATTTTATAATAATGATGTATTGTTTCCAAAACATTATCATCACATAATCATTATAAAAATTGTTTACTCTTTTTTTGTCTTTTCCTTCTTCTTCTTTATACTGACTTCACACATCTCATCTCTGTTCTCACTTACAGACTAGCCATTTTCAGGCTGGCTGCCTAAGTTCTCAATAGCCACACATGCCTGGTAGCTGTGATAGCATAGTGTAGGTCTTCAACATTCGTATGTATGGCTTTACAGCCTTATATTGGTCATTTATGCATATACTTTTTTCTTGATTAGTTTCATCAGGGATTTACCAATTTTATTGGTGTTCTCACAGAGCCAGCTTTACATTTTAGTATTTGTTATGCTTTCACATTTCATTAATTTGTTCATTTTTAAATTTTTATTTAAGTTTGCTTTGTCATTGTTTCTTATATTCTGAGATGGGTGCTTCTGTCAGGGCTGTCAAGTGATTTTCTGTAATGAGCTGGAAAGTAAATATATTTGGCTTTTAGATCATTGTGATCTCTGTTGCAACTACTTGTTACCTTTGCTTTTGTGGAAGGAAATCAATCATAGACAGTATATAGACAAAGGGTAGGGTTGCATTACAGTGAAATGTTATGTGCAACAACAGAAGGTGGGCTGGATGTAATTTAGGGGCTGTAATTTGAGTGCTCTGGTTTACACTGTTGATTTTCAGCCTTTCTTATTTTCTACCACTTTTTTAATTGAAGGCTATAGTTTTATCTCGGGTAATTTTGGCTATACCACTTAAGATTTATTATTAATCTTTTATTTTTTTAATGCAACATAATTTCCCATTTATAACTTTAAATTTTGGCTCACATTGTATTTAGAAGTGTTGCTGAATTACTCATAGGCTGGGCACATATTTTTGTAGGTAAATTTTTATGGAAAGGTAGCCATACCTACTAGTTGTGTATTGCCTATGGGTGAGTTAATCCTTCTGAGGGAAAACAAGGCCCAACCTTGTCTTTCCTCTCTGAGGCCAGAGGATGTGTGATTCCACTGACATTGGGCACCCTTCCCCTTGCTGACCTGAGCATGACCCAGTGCTCACCTGATGCTCCAATGACTTCCTATAAACTATGTGGTTGCCCTGTTGCCTTGGCCTTTGCAGCTGTGGAAGGACCCATGGCATGGTCAACAGTTGTGAACTTATTTCTGCTCTAGGTTGCTGCTGCCAGTTCTCTGAAGAGTAACAGAGGGCCACAATTGACAACTGATAGGCAAATATTGGGGAGGAACAGGGTCCACTGCCATTATTCCTGAAGTCCTCAAACCTCAATGGGCCATGATCAGAGCTGACTTTTAAAAGTGGTGCCAATTGTGACTTCAGTTCTGCCATTTTTGGTGGAAACAGAGGGAACCATCACTCAAGCAGCTGCTTTTCCTGCATTTTATCCAAGCAGTCACCAGGACAACTAAGGCTGTTCTAGATGCCCCACAGCTGCTCTGGGAGGTATGTGCCGTAGCAACAGCAGGCTTGGAACACAGACCTATCCCAGATGACTCTGCCCTTCAACCATTCCAGATGACCCATCATACTTCCCATTACTCTGAAAGTTCTAAAATAGGTGTGAAATGTAGGAGCCTATATGAGCAGCATTGCCTCAGTCTTTGCATCAGTCTAAAAGGAACTTCCTTTCATGCCCTACACCCCTTTGCTGCAGCACAGACCCCAATAAATCCCTTATTTATGTGGCTCTGTTGTCTACTCATTACTTTTATTTCAGAGTCTAAGCAGATCATACTAAGAAAGAGTTGGTAACAAGAGATACTAGCTCTGAAGCACTCTAGAAAGTGGCAGAGCAGCAAAGTATGGAGACCAGAGAAGACTTGTTTAAGATCTGTAGTGGCCTATATAGATCTATAGCTCTCTCAGGTGATCTGTGGTGACTGTAGAGACTTGTGGAGCCCAGTGGAAGAGCCCCAGAGATGGTGGAAACAGTTTGAAGAGCTCCAGAAAGTCCTAAGGGGCTAGGAATGCTGGCTGATGAGAAGCTGTTAGAAGTAGCTGGGGCCCACTGGGAACCGTAATACCAAGAGCTATACTACTGATAGCTAAGAGGCAGTGGCATTCAAATCTTAGAGATGTAAGAGGAAGACCCAGGAGCCACTGGCCCTCAAAGACTGGGGTCACTCCCATCAAGAGGACTACACTTTACCGATTTGTGATTTATATTTAAATTGAGCAAAACAACCCTGAGCTCATTGGTGATTCTACAAAAGTTGGGATAAATAATTATGGCCAAGACTGTATAGTCTATATTTAATTTTATGGCCTATTAAAGAAAGAGACTCCTAAATTGGCTGATTGGACAATTTTTGCAGCTGTTCTGCAATATATTAATAATGGTTATTATTCAGTGTTAGTTTCTGTGCTTTTTTGAATTTTTTCACTCTCCATCCTATTTGTCTTCTTGTTCCAGAAAAATGTATATTAATAATTCACTATATTTTTTGTCATTTATCCCTGTTTTGTCAGTTTTTGCTTTAAACATTTTAGGTATTATTATTGTTATTATTATTATTATTATTTTTGTGGGACTGGTGTTTGAACTCATGTCCTTGCACTTGCCAGCCAGGCACTTGTGCCACTGAGCTATCTGCCCAGTCCCCTTTAGGTGTTATTATTAAGGGAATATACAAGTTTGGAATTATTTTTTTCTAGTAAATTGAATCTCTTATATAGTAAGTTTTTTTTGCTGCTGGGGAGTCAAACTTAGATAGGCCTTCATATACTCTAGACAGTGATCTATCACTGAGCTATATTCCCATCCTACTTTTCATCTTTTTTTTTTTTTTTTTTTTTTTTTTTTTTTTTTTTTTTTTTTTTTTTTTTTTTTTTTTTTTTTTTTTTTTTTTTTTTTTTTTTGTATTTTAGGGAAGATCTACAGCATGTTCAGGGTTTCACTACTAGATCAGACTCAATGATCTGCCTATTTATAGCCTCCCAAGAGCTGGGATTACAGATGCATGCCCAGTGTCAATTGCTGTTCATGGCAGGCCCCAGGGGATTGAACCCCTGACCCCTGCACCTGCTTGCAGGTGCTTTAATCTGCTGAGCTATTTGTAAGAAACTTTCTTGAAATATATATTTCTGATTTTATTTTTGTTTTGTTATTTATTGCCATCTGTTATATTTTTCTTTGCCTATCTTTAGTATTTGTCACCTGAGTTCTTTTTATCTACTTACTCATTTAATTTTTTAAAAATTTCTTTCTTTTACTCAGGACCTTGCACTTGCCAGGCAGGCACTTGTGCCCCTGAACTATTTCCCTGGCCCTAAAGATTTCCTACTTTCTTTTAGAATTTGTCTCCTTTCTGTTTCTCTTCCTGCATTAACTTTGTTGTTTTGTGTTTTGGTTTTGGCTCTTATGCCTGTTTTAATTATTTTTTATATTAGACTTTTTCTTACTTAATTCTAATTGTTTCCTGAGCTTATCATCTCAATTGAATATTTTCATATCTTATAATAATTTTTATTTTGTGTTTTTAGAAGACAGTAATGATTTTTGTTTTGTTATAATTTGCTGACATTTTTATTGTCTACAGGGATGGGAGTCTAAATCTTTGACTCTTCATATTGCAATGGCATATCGGATTTTACCTTGAGATTTTTATTGTTCAATTATATATCGTTACTTTTCACAAAGTTTTAGAAGGTAGAAGGTAAGAGTTAGGTAGCTTTTGTATTTTACTGAGCTTTCTCTTCTGTTGTTTTCATAAGTCGCTTAACAACATATAATAATTTGATACCCAGTCTCAGCTCTGTTTCCTTCTCTCATTCTTATCTGAATGTTTCCTTTTCCTTTCTCTTTATACTGTTCAGTTTTACTCTCAAAAGCGTCCTCTCAATGTAGGACCTGCTCTGAAAGAAAAAGGAATTCAGGGTTTCACAAACTGTAGCTGTCATATAATTTGTTTTCTTAGAATCTCACTTTCATCTTTGGTATTTTCATTTGGTATAGGATTCAAATTTTCCTAAAATTAGAAATTTCTTTTGACCCAGCTTTCCCCTTTCTAGGTATCTTCCCATAAGAACTAAAGTCATATTATAGGGATTTATGCATATTCATGTTTATAGCAGCATTATTTATAATAATTAGATCTTGGAAGCAGTGTGTATGTCCATGAATAGATGAATGGATAAAGATGATGTGGTATGATACTCAATGGAATACTGCTCTACCATAAAGATACTTGATCCATTTATAGGCAAATGAATGCAGTTTGCAATCATAATGTTAAGTGAATTAAATCAGACACAAACTTAAATATCGTGTGGTTTCTCTTATATGAGAAACTAATGCACATACAGATAGCTAGATAAGGATATTTAGAGTCTGTTAAAAGCTGTATATACACTTCAGGAAAAGAAAAACTTGTATAAATATTTTAGTATTAAATTTATCGAGGTATCATAAGATTAATACAAGTTACCTTTGACCTCTACATTTAGAAGTGCTCAAACTGGTGGTCCTTTACTTCTGGACATTTACTGCTATAGTGCACTGCTGCTTGGCTACCTCTGGTGTATTAAGAATGCTGCACTTGCACTTTGCATTTATTCTCCAATTTATTCTCTAGCAGTGTAGTGGATTTTCTGTGATAAATGGCATCTTCTAGGGCCCCTCATAGGACAAAAACACCATCTGCTGAAAAAACCTTAATACTATTTTTCTTTTTCATCTATGTAGATATTTATATAGAATTCAAAATCAAAATAGAGAGATAATTATGAAATAGGGAGAAATTCAAATACTTCCCCAAATTATTCTGTTGTTTCAAAAAAATTTTAATATATATGCTAAATTGTTTCATTTACACTATTAGTTTCTTTTTTTTTTTTTGGTAGGACCAGGGTTCGAACTCACGACCTTGCACTTGCCCAGCAGGCACTTGTGCCTCGGAGCTATCTCCCCAGCCCCTACACTATTAGTTTCTATTACTTTATTGAAGAAAGCATTTTGTGCATTTATCCATTGTTTCTTTTTTGTAGACAAAAGTTTATTTTGTCTGTGACTTACATCATGAGTAACAGTTTGATCATTCTTTATTGTGGCACACAGCACACTATTTTTAGTATGTGTGTTATGAAATTTTGTCTTAGTTTTTCATAGAAGTAATTACTTTTTAATATTTTCTTTATTATTTATATTAAAATAAGAATTTAAGTTTGACAGTTTTTATCTTTCAAATCTTAGAAATATATAATTGTTTTGACTTCTATTGTTCTTTTAGGGAAAGTCAGCTATAAGTTGCAGTGTTGCTCCTTTGATGGTAATTTTTTTGTTTATTCTCTTAATGTTTGAGTCTTCATCTTTCATTTTCTGCAGCTGAACTGAGATTTCTCTAGGTATTTATTTCATTGTGTTTGTTGTGTTTAAGGTCTAGAATGTTTATTGAATCTGAGATCTGACTTTTGTATTAATTTTGTGTACCTCACCATTTAGTTCTTTTAACCTTATTTTCTTTTTTCCTGGATACTGCAATTACTTATAAATCACACCCATTAACAGTAATTCATATATCTCTTATTTCTTTTTTTTTTTAGTCTTCTTCTTTTTTTTTTTTTTTTTAATGTATTTGATACAGGGTCTCACTGCTTGCTTGGACTTATAGCAGTCCTCCTGTTTTCAGTTTCCCCAGTGCTGGGATGACTGGCGTGGGCCACTATGCCAGGTCTTGGCAGCCAGTTCAGTGTGCCCAGGGTGGGGCCGGCATGACATGTGATGCCTGGGATCAAACCCCAGTTCCTGTGCTTGCCTAAGCAGGGGCTTAGTCCACTGAGCTATCTTGCCCACCCTCAGTCTTCTCACTTTAAAAATTCATTTACTATATGTTTGCAGTGTATGCATTTTACAGTCATCCTAGGGATCTTATACATGAACATAGTCTTTGAGCTTAATGTAGGCATTTTATTCTGATACACAAACTTTTTACTACTTTATTTTTTATTTTTAAAATTTTTTACTTTTTACTACCTTAAATCTGACCTTTGAATTGTTATTTTTCTAGTTCTAAAACTTCATTTCATTTTTAATTTTATGAAGCATTCTTGAATGTCTTTTACCTGTGTGTCCCTCCTTTCCTCCCTCCTTGCTTCCCATCCTTCTCTCCCTCTCCCATCTTAGTTCCCATCTCTCTGCCTGTCTCTCTCTTGTATAATTGTATAGAGTTACATAAAGCCAAGTAAATTTTACCTAATTTGCAAAAGAGGAATCATTGCAACAAAAATTTTATTCTTCCATTTGTGCCTACATTTCTCCCAAGGACATAGGCTCATTACAAGAGAGGTAGCTAGGAAGCTTTAAATTGATCAGAGGCTTCAAATGTACCAAAATACAGGGAATTGTTGGGGAGGCAGCAGGAGCAGGAAAGGGAGAACTGATATCTAAAAATGGTGTTTAGGTTAATGGAATTGTCCTAGGTCACAAAAAAATGTGTTTTTTCTGTTCTGGGGCTTCTCATTCAAAGTTTGGATCTTTTATTATATGACAGGTACATAGATAATTTGAGTGATAGAGAAAAAAAGACAAATAGGACAAGAATGATGTGGGTATGGAATGTGTAATGTGGACTACAGAAAAGCTGTAAGTAACATGACTACATGTGTAAATAATTGTATATGAATTCTTCCACATAATTGGTTATGTGGCACTATTTTTCAGTGGAAAAATATTTTCCCCAGTATTTACTATACATCCCAATGTTTGATTTAAATCACTATGTGTATATGTATATTTTAAAATTGACACTGCATGAGCAATAATGAGCTTATTAGAGTTGCCTAATTTCCAGCTTTAAGTTATGAATCTATTTCTAAATTCATACTTTATATTTTGTTACCTGTTTCCATATTGCTTTGAGCCTTAATCAGTTGGAAAGGGGGGATTTTTGAAGTATCTTTGTGTAGGCCTCCAGGAAAGAGAATCTGATTGGTATTTGAGCCCCATACCTGATGAGTGAATGAGAGGATCATCTGTAGGTTTGTGTTGAAGTTGCTGAGCCTTGGGAACATGAAGATGAAACAGAATAAAGAACCAGGATAATTGGATAGGGGGGCAGGGAATGTTGAAACAAGTATGCAAGGGAAAAACTAGTATTGAGAACCTTTGCCAGGAGAATCAAGTGTAGCATAGAACATGGTTTGAGCTGGAGAAAAGGATGTGTAAGCCACAGTGGTGCCTGGTGAGTAAAGGGGAACATGGCCATGTGAGAATAAGATTTTAGTCTACACAGAGCTTACTAATAATTGTTTAACTTTTCTTGGTTTTATGGATTTAAAAGGTTGATGAGAAGGTTCCCAGAGTCCCAGAAATCTCAGTGGTTGAGAAAAACAAAAGTTCAGTACTCTCCCAGAGTACATTTATGTCACAGCTCTGCTCAGGCATCTGTGCTGAAGGAAGAGCTTCCTCTGGTGGTGCCTTTCCAATAGTAGAAGAAAGAGATATGGCAGAATTATGTGATGGCTTGTATAGCTTTGCCTGTGAATTGGGCACAAGTCACATATATTCACCTTGCCTTGGCTTCCACTTTCATAGAGAAGGGCGCTGCAAGTCACATGCCAACAAGAAGGGCATGTAATTCTCTCTAGGAAGGAGGGGTAAAAAGTTTGGTACAGAATTATAATTGGTCATACTTTATTTTCTAGGTGAGACTTTACATGTTATATAAGACATACAATTACATCAAACTGGATAAAGTTGGCTGTTTTATTGATTTATATAATATATATTTTGTCCCATAATTAGTTCAAAGTCATGATGCACCTCATAATAATAAATAGGATCTTGTAATCACTGCAAGCTGGGCAGCTGTTGTTATGTCATTGCCTCGGTATGGGTAAACTTGGCTGTTAGTCCTGGTAGTGTGATTGGACACCTGCAGCCATTAACATTTCAGGACCATCTGAGAAAGGAATGAGTCCTGATTTTTAACTGAAAACTTTTTTTTGGTTGACACCCTCAGTGGTGTCAGTAGCTGGAAAAAAAGTCTCAAGAGCAGAAGGCAGCAGTGGAGTTTCTTTTTTTTTTTTTGGTTTTTGGCCCAGCCTCTTATTTTCAAGAACTATTCTTGAGAGAATGACAGTAACTGAGTTTACACCAGGAGCAGTACATATTGGAGTTTCTTTACTTCGCTGTTGTTAGGAAAAGTTGTATCATCAATGTTTCTGATGGCACAGAGTGGGATAGTATGTGCAGAAACTTGGGTTGAGGGCTCTGAAAAGGGATCCAGGAGAACTGGTCTTAATTTCTCTCTTCCTCTGCCTGCTGTCCCCTCTCTACCCCTCACCTCTTTTCTCTTTTCTCTCTTTAATTTTGTCTCTTATTCTCTCCATCTCTTCCTCTCCCTCTGTCTCTGTGTCTCCCTCTCACCCTTTCTCCCTGCCCGCTTTTTTTTCTGGCTGTTACTGTGGAAGTACTTTCCCTTTACCATGCCTGTTTTCTACCTTCAAGTCACTTTTATTTAAATAGCTAAAGTCTTCTCTTTCTCTTTTCAAAAAAAAAAAAAAAAAGCTCCAATAATTTAGATTAGTATGTTGGGAATGGATGGGGAAATGTATTGGAATCAGAAAAAAATCAGATGAAATAATTCTTTTCTTGACTTTGTGGCCTTTTCAGTTTTGCTGCTAACAATGTGTTATGAATTTCAATAATATGTATTATTAAAATGAGTATTAGGCAGTTTATTGGTTTCACCTTTCTGTTCCTGGACAAAACATCTCACATACACAGTTTAAAAAAGAAAAAGGTATATTTTGGTTCATGGTTTCAGAGGTTCTAGTCCGTGGTTAGCTCCAAGGCAGAAGCATTAATTGTGGAAGAGTGGAGGGCAGTAGCTCATCTCATAGCAGTCAGGAGGCAGACAGTCCAGAAAAGAGCCACAGAAAAGGGCTAGAGAGCAAACCTTGTTGGTAGGTTTTTAATCACATCATCAACTTTATTCATTGATACTGATTTATCAGTGTTGGTAATTCATATGCATCCAGGAATATGTCTATTTCTCCTGCATTTTTCATTGTGTTAGAATACAAGTTTTGGGCCCAGCAGGATGGCTCAGTGGTCTAAAGTGCCTGCTTAGGAAAGCTTGGGTGGCTGCAGGGACCGTGGTTCGATCCCCGGCACCACATGCTGTGCCAGCCCTGCCCTCAGGGCAGGCTGAGCCGGCCATAAAAATAAATAAATAAACAAAAGTTCTGAAAAAAGTAAATAAAATCTAAAAAAAAAAAAAAAAAAAAAAGAGTACAAGTTTTCCAAGTAGATATAGATGATCTTCTAGATTTCTGAAAGGTCTATTGTGACTTCACCCTTTTCATTCCTAATTGTGTGAATTTAAGTCTTGCCTTTCCCCTTTTTGTTAAGGTTGGATAAGGCTTTATTGATTTTATTTAATCTCTCAAGGAATCAACTCATGATTCATTGATTCCTTGTATTTTTTTTTCAGTTTCCAGTGTTAATTTTTGCTCTGTTCTTCATAACTTCCTCCCTCATATGAGTTTGCTTATTCTTTTTTTTGGTGGAACTGGGGATTGAACTCAGGCCCTTATACTTCCCAGGCAAGCGCTTATTCTACTGAGCTATCTCCCCAGCCCCTGAGTTTGCTTATTCTGTTCTTTATTCTAGAAGGTGCAGTTCACCATTAAGTTGTTTCCTTGCACTTGCTCTGTTTTCTTTATATGGGTATTCAGTGCTATAAATTTCTCTCAAGGCTGCTTACATGTGTTCATAAGTACCTGTATGTTGTATTGTCATTATCATTTAATTGTAGAAGCTGTCTAATTTTTCCTTAATTTCATCTGTGACCTGTTGATTGTTCAGAGGGTGCTATTTAATTTCTCTGTGTTTATGAAGTTCTTGTGGTTTCTTTTGCCCTTGATTAGGATTTTATTGTACTGTGGTCTGATAATATGCATGGGGTAATTTCAGTTCCTTTGCATTTACTTAAGTGTTCTATGAACTAGTATGTGGTCTGTTTTGGAGAACATGTGTGCAGATAGAAAAATGTATATTCTGACTGTGTATGTATCTGCTTCCTCTTAGTCCAAAGAGAAGTATATTCTTTTCCTTTATTATTATTATTATTTTTTTCCCTAAGCAACATCAATAGGGAGGTGGGTCATGCCCACACACTGTACTCTGTAGAATGACTGTGAGGACAATATGCAATATGTCAACTTTCAAAGAAAAGAAAGGGGAAAAGAAAACAAAAAAGTAATGTGGATTTAGAAAGGTTAATGTTAAATTGTTTGATCAATCTTATATACTTATATGTATTAATATAAACTGATCTGATGATGAAAATATGTAATATAACCATTGTTAAATTTAAACAATAAAAAAATTGAAACAAAAAAAAAAGAAAAAAAATGTATATTCTGATGTTGTGGGGTGGAACGCTCTATAGACAACTATTAAGTCTTTTGGTTCAAAGGTTTGATTCAGTATATTTATGATTGGTATCTCTCTTGGATTGTTCCCTTTGCAAGCATTTAGTGACCTTCTTTATCTACTAATTAGTCTTGCCTTGAAGTTCACTTCAGGAATAGAATACCTAACAATGCCTTTCCCGGGGGTTCCTGTCATATGGAGTATTGTTTTCTAGCTTTTGACTTTCAGTCTATGAATTTTGAATTAAACTTGTTTCTTGTATGCAGTATAGTGCTAGATCATCTTGATTCATTCTGCCAGTCTATGTCTTTTGATTGGTGAATTGAGAGTACTAATACTGATAGTTATAACTGATATGTCTTGACTTCCCCTTGTCATGTTATTTTCCTATTGTTGACTTCTGTCTTTTTCCCTTTCCCTCTGTTTAACTGTTTGCTTTGTCTGGTAGTTCCTTCTTTTGGGGTTCCTAGAGTTGTAGTCCTTATTATCTCTTTCTAAAATGCCCCTCAACACAGTTTTAAAAATTATATATGTTTATTTGTTTGGTACAAGGTCTTGCTAAGCAGCTTGGATGTAGTGATCCTCCAATCTCAGCCTCCCCAGCGCTGGGATTATAAGCCTGTGTCACCATTCCTGGTTTCAGCAGACAACACAGTGCATCCAGAATTCTGGGACCAGCGCGGTGAGCAGTACCGGGGATTGAACTTGGGCCCTTGTGGTTACCAGGCAGGCACTTAGATCACCAATATGTTTCCCCAGCTTCCTTCAGACATTTTGAAGTGTTCATATGGTGGTAATAAATTTCCTCAGATGGTCTTTGTCATGGAAGTGTCTTCTCCATCAGTTGTAAAAGATAGTTTTGCAGGGTGCATCAATCTGGATTGAAGGTTGTTTTCTTTTAGAACTTGGAATACTTTGCTTGAAGATTTCCTTGACTTGAGGGTTTAAGCTGAGAAGTCAGCGGTGCTTCTGATGGGCTTTCCTTTATCTGTGATTTGTTTATTTTCCTTAGTACCTTAAGATTCTATTCTGGTGTTGGATTTCTGGAATCGTACATTTATGTGAGAAATTATTTCTGATTTGATTTTTTTCTTTTTCTTTTTCTTTTTTTTTTAGGCGGGACCAGGGTTCAAACTCACAACCTTGCACTTGCCAGGCAGGCACTTGTGCCATGGAGCTATCTCCCCAGCCCCCTGATTGGATTTTTTTCAATCAATTGCTTTGTTGTTACCACTTCAGAGAGGGCAGGTGGATAACTTTTGGATTGTCCCACCTCATTGATCCCTTGCTTGTTTTTGCCCAACTGGATGCTTGGGGTTGAAGTGCTTCTCTTTTTGTATGTATATCTGCTCTAGAGTCATGCAGCATGGTTTTCTTGATTGTGGCTAATTTGAGTTCTATATGCCTCACTTATTTATCTGTTTGTCAAATTCAATTCCCATGTTGGAAGACGAGGAGAAACAGGAATTTAGAACAATTAGGTCACTTTTGGCTAACATACTACCATCAGCAATCACAGTAGCATCAAAGTCAACTTAGAAAGTGACAAACTGGGCTGGAGAGATAGCTTGGTTGTCTAAGTGCCTGCTTGTCAGGTGCAAGGTCCCAAATTTGATCCCCAATACCACATGCCATACTGGCCCCAGAACCCTGGGCATGCTGTGCTGGCCCCAAAACTGGGTGTGATGGTACATGCCTGTAATTCCAGCTCTGGGGAGGCTGAGACTGGAGGATCACTACAAGTCTGAGCTGCTTAGTGCGACCTGGTACCAAATACATAAATAAGTAAATGTTAAAAATTAAAGAAAGTAATAAACTGAGCTAACCTTTAATTTGCTATCTTTAACCATATGAACTAGATTTGTAGTAATATAACAAAATGTAAGACAAACCAGAACATTACATGCAGTGTAGAAGTCCTATGTTTGTCTTTGGTGAACTGGATGCTTGGGGTTGAAGTGCTTCTTTTTTTGTGTGTATATCTGCACGCAATATGTATAATATGTCAATATAATATGTGAATTTTGCCTTCAAGGGTTAAAATTTAAAAGAAGTTAAGAAAAAAATAGAGAGGTAGAAGAGGAAGAGACTAGAAGTAAGGCTAGAGGACAAAGGGACATTATGCTAACTTTGGGAAACTTGTGTAGAAGACTAGAGCGAAAGAGAAAAGGAAGGGAGATTTAAAAAAAAAAGAACAGGAGCACAAAGAGACTAAAAACTATCTTCACTGTTTAATTTGGGTTATAGGTTAAAAAAAGTGAAAGCTGCTGTAGCCTCTGCATGTGTGCAGCGTAGTATACACTCTGGGCAATATTGTTTTTAAGTTTAAACAAAATGAGTGAGTTTTAAAGAAATGCAGTTGTGCCCTTGCTGATTTGTTGCAGCATTCAAGGTCCTAAAATCTTCCTTAGTTGTAAATACTATCTATAAAACCCTGTTTGGATTAGTGAAAAATTTCTCCTTTTCATTGAATGTACATCTATTTCTAACACAGGTTTTTTAAAAATAATTTTTAATTTTGCATGCTCAATGTCACAGATTATTGAAAAGATACTTGGAGTATTCTTAATATTTATTATCTTTCTTACATAAAAGTATATGATGATGGTGTTAATGTTAAATCTGTTATGATGGAATTCTCTAATAGCTGAAATTATTTCTCTTGCTGAATTTCATTGCCCTAGTTACTTCAAGGTCTTTAGTATTACCAGATAAAATCAAATGTTATACAAATGTATAAAAACGCAGATTATAGATAGGGTCATAGGAAGCCAGACCCAGACAAAAGGAAACCAAAGCATTTAAGAATTAAAGTGATAATAGTTCCATTTGTAGTAGCTTGATAAATGATTTTACTTTTCAGTGAATTTCTCATTGATTTGGTAACTGTTTGTATAACATAGCTATGATTTTCTTCTTTAAGAGCAGTGGTCAGTTCAAAAACCTTTGATGCTGTTGACTTTCTCAGCATTAATCATTGTTTTATATAACAGTCTCTGAGGATGCATAAATTATGGTAATGCAAGTAAAGAAGGGCTGGAGCTTGTGGTTACTGCTGCATTATTGTCTCCACAGGGATGGCATTTCGGTTGCTTGCCCTCTGTATATTGTCAGCCTGCAGAACTGGATCCTGTCCCCCACAAAGCTAGAAACAACAATGAATCCTAAAAAGCATTCCTCTAAATAGTCTGTTTTGAACTCCTGTTCTTAACAGAACAAAAGTATTTGGGGCAGCTAATGAAAGCTTAGGTTGTCTCTTTCCTTGTAGTTAATCTGCTTTATAGGATTTAGTAGCAAGTGCTCAAATAATATAAATTGTTACCTCTAATCCACCATAAAGAAACATTATGGTCCAGTCAGAGTAGTTTACCTGTTTTTCTTAACAGTCAGTAGATACTGTTGCATACATGAAGACCTAACAATGGCTTCTCTCTCTATATATATGTATATTTCACTCTATAGTTTTATTGTTTACAATTGTTAATTTAGAAAATAAGCACTTTAAATGTAATATAAAACTTTCCAAACATTTAGATAATTCCTGATTATATTAATAGTGAATATATTTTTTTCTGATGAATTTGATATAAAATTAATATTTCTAGGTAAAGTACATGTTATCAAACTTAAGTGAAAAAGAAGTAAAAAAATTTTACCTGGAACAGTATTCTTGGAAGAATTTGATAAACTTGTCAAAACACTCTTCCTAAAAAGTTGCCAGTTCCAGATGGTTTCATTTGTCAGTATTTACATCTTTGGAGTTAATGCCTGTGATGTTCAAACTGTTCTAAAATACTGTCCCAATGGTATGCCTTTTAATTTTACTAAATTGTTGAAACCCAAATAAAAATGTTAGGACAGAAAGATAAGAAAGAAGAGACCAATCTTATTTGTGACAAGAGAACAGACATGAATAATGATAGCACTGTTATCATTTCAGCTGTTTTTTTGACTTCCACAGGGAAAATATTTTTAGTATTTTGTGTGTAAAATAGTGTACCAATATATAATTCACTGGCTGATAAAACTATAATCTGACAAAAGACTATAGGAAATAACAAAAATTTCTTTTAAGTTATCTATTGGTGCCTAAAATATCCACCCTAACCTTAGTTACTTAACATAATAATAATTCATTATTTCTCTTGCTTCCAAAGATTGGTCGTGTGGCCCTGAACAGTTTGGCACCCTGAGATATCAGCTGGGGTCAGTCATTCAGCTGAGAGCTGGCATGTCCAAGATGGCTTCACCCACGTGCCTCAGGCTTCATCAAGGGGGCTGGAACAGCAGGATCCTGGCTGGGCCTTTCACTGCCCATGTGGCCTCTCTTCACTTAGAAGTCCAGTTTCAGATACATGGCAGCCAGATCTTAAAAGGACAAAAGCAGAAGCTGCCAAGTCTTTATAAGGGCCCAGGCCCAAAAGGGGCTCAGAGTAATATTTGCTGCATTCTGTTGTTCAAAGCAAGCCAGGAAGTCAGCTATTGAAAAGGCAAGCAGGCTTCTTAGCCTGATGGAGAGGAGTGCATATGCCCCTGGAATAAGACTGGTTGCTGGTGACATCTAGAAGACACTCTACCACGCTGGCTTACAGAGAACATCACTGACACATTTAAGTCCCTGCCTGCCCTTTACTCATCCTTTTATCTCTTGTTTCCACTGCTAAATAATCAGTGTCAGTTTTCTTCTCGTGATCATTTTATCACATACAGAGATATCTTGAAACAGTGTTATCTAATTCTTCATGACTGATAGGAATTTTCTTAAAATCTATCTATCTATCTATCTATCTATCTATCTATCTATCTATCTATCTACAGTACCAGGGGTTTAGATTATTTTATGATTTATTGATTGATTGATTGATTGATTGATTGATTGCCAGACTGGGGATTGAACTCAGGCCTTTGTGTTTACCAGGCAAGCACTTATTCTACTGAGCTATTTCCATGGCTCCTGGTGATTTTTTTTATAAAGCTCAGGAAAATAAATAATGAGAATTTGGGTTTGTAAGGGGTTTATGAAAATTTTTGTTTATTCAGGAGGGTGAGAATTTGGGTAGGGAAGGTCATTTCTATGTGTGTGTGAAAATACATATACACACATGTGTTTCTATGGTATCTAATTTTAAGAAAAGGAGATGGATTGTATAAAATATTTTTTAAAAATTTAGAATGGAGAAATGATGTTGGTAAATGACTGTTAAAACTTTAGTTGTTATAGGATGTTACAGCACAGGTTCTTTTATGTCCTGAGTCCTCACTGACCTTAAAGGACTGGGACCAAAATACTGGCTATCCTTGTATCCTTCTTTTTCTCTAATTTTTGTTTGTAAACTTAAAGAGCTTAGTGATACTATTACTCTATAATGTAGGTACTTGAGCATAACATCACTGTCTTTCTGAGTATCAAACATCTTAGACTTAACTTGGAATTGGTATTTGTATCAATCATTAATAGTCTAATCTCTATAGAATGTGAAAAGGCAGTTACACATTTTTACACATTTAGAAATCTAAGTATATACAAAATTGTAGCCAGTCAATCCTATGGCATTTTTCTAGTCTCTTACTCTTATTTAATACTCTTTTTTGTTTTCCTGTAAACCAACCATTTACTTGAAAGTATAGTAGTAACTGAAATTACATTAGAAGCAGCACACATCTAAAAGACCAGCATGACAGACATTCCAAGCATATTTTTACTGTTACACATTGCTATCCTCAGTGTCAAAAATATTTTGAAGATTCATAGGACCATTATCTAATTCATTGTGTGTATATAAGTGCATGGCTTTGCCCCTGCTATGCTTCCTTTTTCTGTTCAAGGAGATTATGGGGCTACAGAGGAAAGGGATTGAAGATATATAGTGTGCCAAAAGGGAGTCACCTAGAGAGAAAACATTCTCTTGGGCTTTCACAGAGAGCAAACTGGTCAAGCAGTAGATGTGACTCATCCAGATGGCTGACACTGACAACAGTTCTACAAAGCACTGTATATGGTTCCAAAGTAAATCCTGAGAGGATTTCACTGACCTTGAGAGATACAAAAGTTACATGTTTTTTTTTTTTTTTTTTTTTTATACAGGACTTGCTTTAACTTGCCTTAACCACCCAGCAGAAAAGTTTAACCACAAGGCATAAAACGGAAAGCTAGATTGGAATGCTGAGCTATAAAATGCTTAAATCAACAGCTTCCAACATTGCCAGTTTTACCAATAACCCACTGTGATTATTGATCATTGGATTATGTATACAACTACTTTCTCTTAATTCAATTAGAAAAAATTTTTTTGTACCAATAATGATTAGAAAATTTGTAACGTCTACACCCTGTGCTCTGTATAACTAATAAGAGGATAACAATGCATTGTATCAAATATTGTGAATGTACTACTAACATGTTTTGAAACTGTCGTATTGTTATTTCTTATTAAAACTAATAAAAAACAAAAATAAACATAAAAAAGCTGGGTGTGGTGGCTTACGCCTGTAATCCCAGCACTCAGGAGGCTGAGGCAGGAGGATTGGTGAGTTTGAGACCAGCCTGGGCTACAAAAGTGAGCTCAAGGCCAGCCTCAATTGCATAGCGAGACCCTGTCTCAAAAAGACAAAAAAAAAAACCAAAAAAAAACTTTGTGCACAACAACTACTTGCAGAGCTTGTTAAAGTACAGCTTATTGGACCCCATGTCAAATTTATATAGCTTTTGTGTGGACCCAAGAACTTATATGTTTAACAAGGTTTTGGATGATGCTTATTCTTTTTGGCCTAGAGACCAAAATTTGAGAACTTCTGTTTTGCAGTATGATTTTTAATGGATTTATCATAGTTCCTCATATAAATGCACCATAATTTATTTAGTCAATTTCTCATAAGATGCTTGGTTTGTATAATTAGTTTTCATATTGCACACAGTATTGTAGTGCCCGTCATTACGCACATTTATTAGCATTTCATTATAGCATATTTCTAGAAATTGATTTACTGGTCAAAGGTTTGGTATTCTTTAGACCTTTAGTGTGTAATACCTAATCATATTCCAGAGGTTCCAGCTGTTACGTTTTGTCCAGGAAAATGTGAGATAGTTAAGTTAGCACTGTAAAGTCTCTGAGAGAAGTATCTAAGGGGAACTCCTAATACAATTTAACTTTGAAATAAGTGTATTGATTGCTTAAAATTTGTGGTGAGACTATGTCTCATTTGTATGTAAATTTTGAAATATACTACAAAGCTATCCAATTCACATCTTTTTAAAATTTTTTTATTATTTGCTTTTTAATAACACATAACAATAGCAACGGAGAAATTTCAAAACATGTTAGTAGGACAACCATAATGATTAATACAATTCACATTGTTGTCTTTTTTAAAAATATAATTGTTTATTATGTTTTTTTTTCTTGTTTCAGAACTTTTGTTTTTATTTATTATTATTTTTTTGTTTTTATTTTTATTTATTTATTTATTGTTTCAGAACCTTTGTTTGTTTATTCACTCATTTTCATGGCCGGCTCAGCCCGCCCCAAGGGCAGGGCTGGCGCAGCATGTGGTGCCGGGGATTGAACCGCGGTCCCTGAAGCCGCCCAAGCTTCCCCAAGCAGGCGCTTTAGACCACTGAGCCATCCCGCCGGGCCCTTATTTATTTATTTTCATGGCCAGTTCAGCCTGCCCTGAGGGCAGGGCTAGCACAGCGTGTGGTGCCGGGGATCAAACTGTGGCCCCTGCAGCTACCCAAGCTTTCCTAAGCAGGCGCTTTAGACCACTGAACCATCCTGCCAGGCCCTTTATTATGTTTTTAAGAGTAAAAATAGCAGAAACAAAAATAGAAAAAAAAAAAAAAAAACCCAGCAACAAGAGTACATATAGTACAGAATTTGTTTGTTTGTTTGTTTCTTTCTTTTTTTTTTTTTTGTGCAGAACCAAGGATTGAACTCAGGCCCTTGCATTTGCCAGGCAAGTGCTTATTCTACTGAGCTATCACCCCAACCTGTACAGAATTTCAAAACAGAAAAATTCAACAATGGTTGTATTACATATTTTCATCATCAAATCAGTATAGATCAATAGACATAGGTATGTAAGACTGATCAAACAAACATTAACACTTTCAGTAAACATTAAGGTTCTGAGATTGATTTCTGGTGCCACCCAAAATTTATTTGTTTATTTATTTATTTCTCCTTTTGAGTCCTTAAACTAGGGATACTATATGATATTTGCATATGTAGGTCTGGTTTATTTCTCTTATGAGTATACGTTCAAGGTACATCCATTTATATATGAAGTGTTCTAGTTTATCATTCCATATAGCTGAATAGTATTCCATTTTATGAAAATACCATATCTTTTAAAACCATTCTTCAGATGATGGGCATTTTTGTTGTTTCCAGGATTTAGCTATCACAAATTGTGCTGGTATAAACATAGGAGCACAGATACCACTATTATATGATGTTTTCCGTTCTTCTGGAAAAATTCTCAGTAGGGGGATAGCTGAATTGAATGGGATTTCCAGCTTCAGTTTTTTAAGGAGTCTCCATACTGCTTTCCATAATAGTTGCACCAGTCTGCATTCCCACCAGCAGTGGAAAAGCGTTCCTTTTTCCCCACAGCCTCTCCAACATTTATTGTTGGTTGATTTCTTTATAGTAGCCATTCTTGCTGGGGTGAGATGGTATTGAGTGTTGTTTTGATTTGCATTTCGTGAATGGCTAGTGATGTGGAGCATTTCTTCATGTATTTATAAGCTTCTTGAATTTCTCTGAGAAGTGTGTATTCATCTCAGATGCCCACTTCTGGATTGGATCTTTGAATTTTGGGACCCTAATGGTTTTTAGGTCTTTATAAATTCTAGATAGAAGACCTTTGTCTGAATATTTGTTAGTTAATTTTTTTTTCAAAATTTGTGGGTTGTCTTTTCTCTTTGTGGGTAATTTCTTTTGACATGAAAAACTTTCCAGCTGGAGGAGGTCCCATTTGTTGATGCTTTCAAGTGTTAAATGTGCACTTTGATTCTTGTCCATGAACTCTTTGCCCACCCTGATGTCTTTAAGATCTCTTCCAACTTAATCCTCTAGGAGTTTTAGGGTTTCTCTTTTAATATTTGGATATTTAATCCATTTTGATTTTAGTTTAGTGCATAGTGATAGACCTGGGTTGAGTTTTAGTATTCGACATGTGGAGAGCCAGTTTTTCCAGCACCATTTGTTAAAGAGGCTATCTTTCTTCCAGTAAACATGTTTGGCCCCTTTGTCAAAAATAAGGTGTCTTGAGTGTGTTTGCATTTATTTCTGCATCTTCTAATCTATTCCATTGATCCTCAGGTCTTTTTTTTTTTTTTTTTTTTTTTTTTTTTTTTTTTTTTT
>PVJA010012663.1:0-51419 GCA_004027025.1 Myocastor coypus | reverse complement strand
AAAAAAAAAAGATAATAATGTTGATTTAGAAGGGTTAATGTTTAATTGTTTGATCAATCTTATATACCTATATGTATTAATCTAAACTGATCTGATGATGAAAATATGTAATATAACCCGTGTTAAATTTAAACAATAAAAAACAATAAAAATAAATAAATAAACAAAAAAAATATTAACATTAAAAAAAAAGACTTTAAGTGAAAGCAGTCCTTCAGTCTGACAGGCTTTCTTACAGAAGCTGTTGAGACATGGAGGAGAGAAGTCGACACTGTTGTGTGCATGGAAAACAGCTCCCTGGAGGAAGCGACAGGAATCCAGCCACCTGAAAAGCCAGGGAAACACTGATGCAGAGGAGATGGCAAGGCTCACCGTGATTTTCAAATCTATCTTCTATAGCATTGAGAAAATACATTTCCATTCCTGGATTCACTCAGCCTTAGTTTATTATGATAACACTTACAAAGAATTACAAGTGAATATGTAGTAAAAAACATAACCTTTTCCCCAAGAGGTTGGGCTCTGAACTCTACTTCCAGGGGGCTTAACTCATGTCTCCCTGGAGGCCTGAGGATGTGCAGATAAAAAGGATGTGATTTAGGGTGTGAGCTGGTCACACTAGACTAGGAAACAATGCGATTTCCAGTAGAGGCTTTAGTTAAGGCATGCTGCTCGGTCCAAAGATAGAATAGTCACGTGGGCAGTAGACCAATCAATCAGTGACGTTAGTTGATAGTGTCCTAGTAAAGATATGAATATCAAGGCTTGATCAGCCTCTCTGGAGGCCAATATTCCATAAGTATTGTCACACATCAATCACATTAAAGAAATTTAAGCTGATTGCATAGGAAGGAGACAGTGTTTTTTCTTTGCCAATTTTATTGTTTATTTTTTCTGTAATATCCACTTATTTGTTTGGTATAGGGTGTCACTATGCAGCTTAGACTCACAGTGATCCTCCTGTCTCAGCCTCTCCAGCACTGCGATTACAGCCATGCGTCACCACATCCACTTTCAGTGGCTAGTATGACAAACCCAGGACTTCAGGGCCAGCACAGCATGCAGCTCCAGGGATTGAACTGAGGTTCTTGTGCTTGCTGGGCATGTGCTTAGACTTCCAAGCTATCTCCCCACCAGATGGTTTTATCTGATCTGTTTTCTGACCTGGATATCATAGTGAAATAGCCTTCATTATGTTCAGTGAGTCTCCTTACAAAGTACCAACTATAAGGGGTGCTTGAGTTACCCCCTGAACTTGGACGTGCTGTTAAATAAGAAAGTGGTCTAGTGAGGACAGTGGCCTCTTGTGCAGAATCTTCCTCTAATTTGTTGCTGATTACCTTTTTCAATAGGCTGTTCTAAAATCTGTTTATCAGATATTTAGTAATTCTGGGTTATTTGGTTTATATAGCAGTCTATAATCCTTCTTGTGCAACAATTGGAATTGCTTGAAAGAACAAAGTTAGCAAAATGCCCCTCTAATGTACAGGTGATACCACTCCCACAAGCACATGAAATGAATGGTCCTCAGCTTTATTAGCAAATGTCACAGTAGTCTGATAGAAGTTACAGTGCAGTGCTGGTCCTGCCCCTGGGATGCATTGAGATGGTGATTGAGACTGACTGGGCTTGGTGGTGTACTCCTGTAATCTGAGTGCTTGGGATGCTGTACACCGGGGATCTCTGCAAGTCCAATCTACATAATGAGACCCTATAGACCCTCCACTAAATACATAAAAGAGGAAGTTACAGTGCACATCTTTCCTTCTTTTATGGAATCCTTTAATGGCAGCAAAAGAATTATGGTTATTCATGACGTTTCTCAATACAATATTGAGAAAACACACACACACAAACACACACAATACAATTGAGCTTTCATGACATTTTGTCGCAACCAAATTATGTATTAAGTATTTTTATTGCATATGGGGAGGAAGAATTTTCGCTGCTCTTATAAAAAGGAATAACTGCCATAGGCAAACTTTTGATGTTGCTGCATTCTCAAAGTCCCAGTCAATCTGGGTTTGAGATAGATTCTTAAAGTTAATATTTCTGGTATGCTGCTGGCTAAAAGATCCAGACAGGTGAAGTGAGGAAAGAATTGTGATGAAAAACGCAAGCATTCATTAGTTGCATTCCTCTTATAATAGTGATCATTTTTATATGTGTATGTGGGACTGCTTTTAAAACTGATCTTTGTTCTTCATGTACAGCAATAATTTTCTTTGTTGTTTTAGTAATTGAATAAAAACCACACCTTTGATATGATACGTTTAAAAATTCTTTTTTAAATTTAATCTTTCCGTAGAAAAAATTTCAGATCAAAATATATTTTGGGTAGGACACTGCATCCAATTGAAGAAAAATTCTTATTTTTTCTTCCGGTGGACAAGGCTCTTACTGGGTATAATCAATCAATCAATCAGTCAATCAATGAGTTATCCGTAGGTTTTTCTCTCTAGCTTGCATTGGTTGCTGAATTCAGGTTGTGCTACCTTAATACTCACTAACTTGTTTAGGAATGGTATACAGGGATGCTTTGAGAATATAGAAATATGATTGAGAAGTTTGGTACTTTTCCCCACAGTATGTGGACAGCAAAGGGTCTTTCCATTGCTTTTCTTCTGCTTCTGCTTCTGCTTTTGAAGTTACACCTTCACATTGACTACCCAGGGCTAATGCATAGATTCACACATGGGTTTTACAACACCGTATGTATTACACACGCTTTCCTTATCTCGAGTTTTTGGACTGTGAATGTAAATAATATCTGTAATCCTTCTTGTGAAGAATGTGGTCACAGATAGAATGTAGGTACTCAGAAATAAGATTACTTTCCATTTGTATTCTCCAATAGCTTTCACTGTGAGTTGAAACTTGGCGAATTTCCTTTAAAAAAGATGTAATAAAATCCATTCAACATGAAGTTTACCATTTAACCAAGTGTGAGTATGCAGGAAAGTGGTGTGAAAAGTTTCCTTTTTTAAAACAACTTGTAAACATTGCAAATGCAAAGGAACCATCCTGTCATCTTCGAAATTATACCCTTTGCATATGCCTTTGAGGAATGTTTGAGGTACATCTTTCTGAGATATTGCTTCTGATCATGTAGCTGAAAAGAATCTGGATCATAATTCCATCAAAATTTAAGGCGATAGAGGTCCAAAATGTACATAGTATCTCAAAAGTAAGAAACGAAACAAATTCCTATTGACAAGTTGAAGAAAATGGGAAAGTCAGTACTGGGAATAAGGCTGCTTTCCATTCAAAATATGTTGTCAATCATTTAAAAAAATTATTTGAGGTCCGGCAGGATGGCTCAGTGGTCTAAAGTGCCTGCTTAGGAAAGCTTGGGTGGCTGCGGGGACTGCAGTTCGATCCCCGGTACCACATGCTGTGCCAGCCCTGCCCTGAGGGCAGGCTGAGCCGGCCATAAAAAATAAATAAACAAACAAAAATTCTGAAACAAGAAAAAAATAAAATTAAATTTAAAAATTCTTTAAAAAAATATCTGAAACATTTTATAAAGATAAGTGAATGATGAAAGTCTTAGACTCTTTCTGCTAAAAGTCACATGGTGTACCCTTAAGGATGCCCACCAGTTGTTAATATTAAAATTGTGTGACCGATTTCATCAAATCTTTTTTTTTTTTTTTTTTGTCTTTTTGAGACAGGGTCTTGCTATGCAGTTGAGGCTGGCCTTGAGCTCACTTTTGTAGCCTAGGCTGGTCTCGAACTCGCACCAATCCTCCTGCCTCAGCCTCCCGAGTGCTGGGATTACAGGCATGCGCCACCACGCCCAGCTTCATCAAATCTTATGAAATGGAATGTCACTTAAATGGCATATCTCCTCATATCTTCTAAATAAACAAAATTACACTTGTATATTGTACTACAGAATACACATGGATTTCTAGATCTTTCTCCAAACCATAAAGCCTCCAGTTTCCTTAATAAGCAAATGTAACCAAGATTAGAAGCCAACACAGAAAGTTTATTTATTGTGAGCTAATGATTAAAGGCTAGCTGTCTTTGTCTATAGCTTACAATGTAAATTGATGGAGAATCTTTAGAAATTTCCTAATTTCTGTGCCCCAAACTGAAATACCTTAACAAGTATCTTTGAAGAAGTAGTCCTAGCAGCAGATTCAAACCTAGTACTAAGTCATTCTCAATTATTTTCCATTCAGAAGTTTAATTCATAAAACTTGACTATCAATATCTGCAGTGATACAGAATATCTTCAACTCAAGCTTCCTCATACCACTATGGTGTCCATCTTCCTTCTATTTTTGACTGTAAGGATTTCTACTTTGTGCAAGTTTGCTCATTTGTACTAAGTAATATATTAAAAAGATTTCCTGATGAAACAAAACATGAGAATTTGCTTTGTCTCTTATATTCAAGTTAGTCACTCTCTTCATAGTGATGTGATTGTTCATATGTAAATAATAATTAAAAGTGTAATATATCCACATCAACATGTTGTAAATATAGTCAAATTTTCATACTTTTTCCACATTTTCCAACTTGGTCATAATATCACAGTTTTGATTTTTTTCATCCATATACTCATAGGTTTAGTCACTCATTCATTCAACCATTAATAATTATTTATTGTGAACATTCTGTGTTCTGTGCAATTTGATTGTACCAGGAATCCAAAGATGGTAAATAATTTAAAAACACCTTAAATTAATAACACTTGAATAGCTTAAAGGAAATGTCAAAAAACTTAATAAAAGAATTTCATTTTTAAGTAAAATATGTGAGAGTTTCAAAATGTATTTTAATGTTTGCATATTTTTTGCATTTTTAGCTTTACTATTATGTGCTTGCAGTGCTTAATGATTGAGCATGGAGAGTTGGTTCACGTATACAACAAATCTTAATTTTGTTTGAATCTTTCTCCCCTACATTCTTTTCTCCTCTCCATCTCCTGGTTACGTTTTTATTGCAACTATTTTCTTATCAAAGTGATCGCTCCTTAACATTACAAATTAGCTTGATATGATATTACCATGACTTTGTAATTGTTTTTTATATGTTTTCATGTACATATGCTGTATAACATGCTTAGTTACTTGAAATAAGTATTGCTGTGGATAAAGTTGTGTATCAGAGCTCCATGCTGTAACCAAATAAGGTGATATATTAATCAAATGATTCTTCAGAAGATAAATCAGTTAGTCTTTTCGTATACAAATAATTAATTTAAGATGTACATTTCTTTAAATTTGAAGAATAAGGGCAAGACTATTACGGTACGGGAAATGTTTTGAAAATGATCTACATTAAAGCAACTATGATTGCTAAAGGTGATGATTGCCCCTGCTTCTACTCTTGATCAATATCTTTCCTCTCAAAGTCATTTTTGGCATGTTGTGCATAGTCACGTCTGGCTGCATGTGGGATGTGTTTCCTCAGTTAGCTTCAGTAGCAAAATTGGCATGTGCTTTGGCTTTTTCTGTTTTGTAGTCTACCAGGAATCCCATTATTTCCTATATTTTTATATATTTTGACCAATAAAGAAAGTCTGTAGGATCGCCTTACTTCTACAACTGAATATTTGTATCACACTTTCATTTTCTTTTGAGTTTTTGTTTCTTTTATGCATTTTACCAAATAAATTTCCATTCATGCAGACTTGTACATTGAGCAACTCACAAATTAAAGCTAAAACAGAACACTGTAGGCAAAAACTGAATAGTATAAGAACAGCACTCACTGCATCATGAAAAGAAAAACTGGTTTCACAGATGGCGAATTGCAGGAGATAACGTTGCTTTCCAGTTCTCCACAGGCTTCCCTGCTCAACAACAAGTAAATGAAGATATTAGGAGAGTGCATAAAGTGAGATTATATTCTGTACTCAAGCATGCAGAGATACCTAACAGACATCTGGCACCAGAGTTTCATTGCTGGCCCTTAGCAGAGATAGCTCTGTGAGAACTTTTGAGGGAGCTTCTGTAAACAAGTCTCCCAGTGATAGAAGACACTGTAAAATGCAACATCGACTGGTTTAGAATTGTATCTTCCCTCCAAATAAGTATATGTTATTATAATAATATATCTTTGCTGCTAGTGTTAAAGAATATTATTTTCAAAAATACTATACAAGGTCCACATTTCCAAAGCTTTTCAAAATGAATATCTGATGAGACTGACTAAGATAAATTACAAATTCTGAGATGCTTAGTTGAGAAAAATCATTCAAAACTGAGAAATTTGTATATAAATTTGATTTTTCTCTTGAAAAAGAAATCTCTTTTTAAAATCTATTTAGTAAAGGTTCTACATGGTCTCACTATACATATTGGACTCAGTGATCCTCCTGTTTTCAGCCTTCCAAGCACTGGGATTATAGGCACATGCCACTACATCCAGTTTCAGTTGCCAAGCCAGCATGCCCCAACGTGGGGCTGGCACAGCATGCTAGGGATTGAACCTTGGTCTCTGCACCTACTTAAGCGGTTCTTTAGCTATGCTGAGCTATCTGGCTGGCCCTTGCATAGATTTCTGGAGGTGATATTACAAGGCCCAACTCTGAACTTATGGACCTCAATTTTCATGAGATTTGTAACATAATATTCTGTAAAGTTTTATTTGATGTGAATGTTAGATGAAGCACTAAATTACCTTTTACCTGTTTTATGCAATTGTGTGAGGGAAAATACTTTTGTGAACTGGAGTATCATATTTCAGAGAAGACAGATCTGCATAAGGTTCTGGTTCTATCTCTCGCTGGCGATGGCAAGAACACGCCCAGTCCCCGACTCTTATTTTTCTCACTAGTAAAGTAGAATTAGGCATAACTGCATGAAAAATCGCTGTGTAGTTTAAACAGGTTAACATCTGTAGGTACTGAGTGAATAATCCTGTTTTACAGAGGTCATATAGCATTTCTACATTGGTTGTTTGTATTGTGATAATAAGAGAAATGAGGGAAAACCTGATGTCAGTGTATGTTTCTCAGATTATTTTTCTACACCCTATAGTAACTATGGATAAGGAAAGCCCAAGAATTATTTTTATATTTTTTTCTTTACATTTTGTTCCATATTAGCTCTATTATTGTTGTTATAACTATTTGGATCATACAACATGTGACAGAGTTATTTGGGAATAACAGAAACACTAAATTTAAAGACAATATTATTTATTCATTCTTCTTTATCTTACTAAAGGCTATCAAATTCCTCTAGAGAAATCTACACTTATGTCTTTGCCTTTGTGGTGGAGCTCACATAATAGTTTCTGATGTAGGTCAGAGAAATACAGAATCTATGTATAATAAACTTTCTTAACTTTGCAGAGACAGCTTAAGGGATTGTGTATCTAATTCTGCACAGATAACTTTATTTTAGTATATAAGAAGCTCAATAACTTTTGAGAAATATGAGGAGAGTGTCATGCCTCACGCAGAAGTCAATCCTGAGAGAGAAGCAATAATAAGCTTGTAAAAGCTATGGATATTGTGATGAGGAGCACACATAGCTGCTGACCAAGTCTGAGCAAAATAAGTTTTCAGAGGCATGGTACATGTGTCTAAGGGTTGTTTTTCTGTGTCTGCATGACTCAGAGATGCGTTGCCCACATATTTAGCAGAAGATTAGTGTTGGTGTTTTGGTGAGGATGCTTTCAGATGGAAGTGACATCTAAAGTGCTACCCCGAGAGCAGACTGCTCTCCTTTATGTGGGCGCACCTCACTGGAAGAACTGAACAGCTGAAGGCTTGTCCCTTCCCTATGTAAAAGACAATGTTTCTATGTAGCATTTTCTACCTGGGGCAGGAACTCTTTCTGGAGCTGCTGATCTTTGAACTTGAAACACTTTATAACAGCTTCAGCTTTCAGTCTTCAACTGAGACATCAATTTTCATGGTTTTAGTCTCTGTAATGGATATATATATATATATATATATATATATATATATTCATATAATTTAAATATTATATACATATGATATGTAATATATATCACATGTGTATATTATACATGTGTGTTATATAATGTATATGTGTGAGATATATATGTCATGTATAGTATATATGATATATGTAGCAATATATAAGAAGCAATTCAGAAAATTTTCCAAAAGAGCAAGTATTTTAACTCTCTGAAAGTATATATATATATATATATATATATATATATATATATATATATTTCATAGATTTCACGTAGTGACATGCTTAAAAATTTGATATACTAATTCAAAAATGAATAATTTTGGAAATCAGACTTGCAAATGTTATAAAATAACCCTATATGGCACTATAGATTTGGAGAAAACTTTTTTTTTTTTCAAAAGATGCGGGGTCAGCCAAATAGCTCAGCAGACTAAAGTACCTGCAAGCAGGCACAGGGACCTAGAGTTCAATCCCCGGGCCTGCCCCACTCTCAGGGCACACTGAGACAGCAAGTGTGTGTGCCCGTAATCCCAGCTCTTGAGAGGCTGTAATCAGACGGATCCTTTGGAGTCCAATCTAGTAGTGAGACCCTGAACACCCTGTAGACCATTCCCTAAAATACACACACACACACACACACACACACACAAAGAAAGATGTGAATTTTGCAGCCTACAAGAAACAGGTTTAATGTGATATGACAATTCGGACATCATGCTTATTTTCATTTGTTTATTTACATCTCCTACCAAAAATATGACTTTATGTCTTATCTTAATTTCCTGCAGTTAAGCCAGTGTTGTTGGCTTGAAAAGAGTGGGCAACTCGTACTAAAATGACAGTACAATTATCATGCTTGAACTTGAGACTGGTGTGCTTCTAACTATCTTTTTTCTTGGCAGTCTACATCAGGAACTGAGTAGGAATTCCTTTAGGTGAAAGCTTGTGAGAGCGTGTGAATCCCCATAAAACCGCAGCCCTCAGGAGTTTCTCACTTTCAAGCTAAGCTACGCTCTGCCTTTAGCCATTGATCAAAGCTATCATTCTAAGTGTGCCCACAAGTGTATGGTTTCTGTGGCTTGGCTGTGATGCACAAAATTAATCCAAATGCTCCAGGTTTCAGAGTGGCGGTTTATTCTCAGTTCTCACATAACAAAGAAATGTTTATTTTCAGGTGTGTGTGTGTGTGTTTTTCAGATTTCTGTTTTTTGTTGGAATACAAATGCAAATTTATTTTCTTTATGTTTCTTTCACTATTCCTAAATATTCCTTTCTTTACAGCTTTTAGAAAATAAAATTTTGTCATGTTTTTGCAAGTAGAGTTAGTTTCCTGCTACAGGACAATATAATGTCTGGGTAATTAGGACACATTTGCAAAGGGAAAAGGGTACTTTTAAAGCCAATTAAGAAATATAGGGCCGGCCTCATAGCTTAGCAGATGAAAGCTGCTGCTTGGGCAGAGCGCAGCGACCAGGGTTTGATATCACGTGCCATGCCTGCCCTGCCCGCGGGGCTCGCTGAGATGGCCACTGAGATTGAGTATGGTGGCGTGAGCCTGATGCACTTTGGGAGATTCCTGGTCCCGAAATAAAGAGGATCACTAGGAGTCTGATCTACATAGGGAGACCCTGTAGACCCGGTATCATACCCTGTCCTAAATGCATAAAGAAGAAATAAAAAATATATAAACATAAATGGGTCCTGGCCAACTGTAACAGGACTGTCTTTGTTTTTAGATGAAAATGACAATTTTCTCGATCATATAAGAATGACAGAAATAGGTGTGAAGAGGGTGGATTGTATTTTTTATTAAATTTTTAGAAACTGAAATCCTGACTTTAGGCTGTTTTTTCTCCCAAATAAATGGCATATTTTCCTATTATCTATAAGTTGTTATATTTTAATTTTGTAGCTTCATCAGGGTATATTCAGTAACAAATCATTTTATATCATTTTTTGGCTTTTGAAATCCATTACGGTTTCTTTATTTGGTTTATTAGAAGTTATTCATGTATGTGTGTATGCGTATGAATGTGTGAGTTTATAAATTTATCTTTGTTCTTTCTGTTTATTGTCATTTCTAATAAATATAACAAGTGTATTTGGACCTCTTCTTATTTTATGTAAATATTTTTAAATATCTGTTATCTTTAGCTTTAATTTTGTTTTGCTTTATAGAATGTTTTTAAGACACTTTTGCATGGTCTTTGTGAAATTGCTTTCACTTTGGCATTATTGACGATTTTATTTCTCTCTAGTTGTTTTCTCTATGCCCATCAGATCATATCTATTCTCTTCATATTACTTATCATCTTTAATATCCTGCATTCTGTCTTTAAGAAAAAGTTCTTCCACAAACATAACTTATCATAATTAATTTGGCACAGGGTAGAAAGAAATATGTGTCAGAGTCTGTGAGGGAGTTAAATAATTTTCCATGTATTTTAGTTAAAAATATAATTATAGATTGGATTATAGCAACTAATTGATGCCTATAATTGCTTTCTTTAAGGTCTTCATTTTCCTATAGTAATAAGGTTCTAATCAAGTCAATAAATGCTTCAGAGGAATAGTACCAATTAAGAGGTTCAAGTTGGAAGTGTTACTTTGCGATATTTTTATTTAATAGTGTTCCCTAACTTAATGTCATCTTTGTCCCAGATGCATAAGGTTCCATCACTTTCCAAATCTGCAAAGGGTTTGGTAAGTATAACCACATTTTTCAATATGATTAAATTAAGAAAAGCCTACATCTTGGCAGACACCCATCTTGGTACATCTGGGTACGTTGAGGTCATTAAATAGTGCATACTACACATGGGCGCTCCCCCGTTCTCAGACACTGTTTCCCTGCTCTGCTTTCTGGGTGCCATAAACTAAGCAAGTTTGCTACATCACATGGTTTTACCATGATGCTTCTGCCTTGGAGCCTAGCACAGTATCCTGAATCTCCTTAAAACTGAAATCATGGGCCAGAGTTAACCTTTCTTCTTTTAGATTGTCGGTTTGGATATTGTGTCCCAGAGAAAGGACAACTGACTGGTATAGTGAGACTATGGTGGACATGTCAACGTTCTTGTATGGTTGTAATGATTTGTAATCTACATTTGCTTAGCAATCTCTGGTCAATACCAGACAGTGGCTTCCATCTACATATGTCCTCCACATTTTTCTATAAGTTAGCACCTGATGGACATTTGAGTTGCAAACTATTACAGGCACAATGGACCCCACATTAGAAATACTTGTAGATGGGAATAAATTGTCTATGTATCTTCTGGGTATTGTCATAGTTATGCTGCTGTGTGCTTAAAGCATGACATGTAGGGTGTCTTCATGTGTTTTTATAGCTTTGCATTGTATATTTGTGCCATAAAACTGACTTTGCTGGACTTACAAATAAATCAGATTTAGAAATTTTCTCCCAAAATAGAACTCATCTGTAAGTGGGTTCTAGACCCACTGTACTAGACTGAAGTCGTCTAAGGGTGTTTCCGTTTCTCCCACAGAGCACTACTGCACTTAGGTCAAAGATAAAACAGACAAGCCTTTCCCAACCATGTTTAGAAAAATCTCTGTCATACCTGAGGCCAAGAAGGTAATAGTTGTGTGAAATGATATGAGTTGTAGCAAAGATGGTATTTTATTTTACAGGTATGGTTTGCTGATTGTGAATTTCTCTTGGTATCATTTGCTTGTATTTATTTATCTATTTTATTATCAGTGAAGTTTAGAAAAGAAATGAAAATAAAATATTTTTTTCCACATTTTCAGCAATAAGGCAAGGCCTGGGTAAGGATTTTTAATATCCTGTAATATATCTCCATGTGATCCAAACAAAATACACTTAGTCATTCAAAGATGTGAATTAGATCTAAACCCCTTCTTTCCAGAGAGCCACTATGTTCATAATCATACACTATTATAAAATATTAATGCATTCATGGATTGAAGGGATTATTTGCATGTCACTATTAATATTTCTAACACACAACTAATCAATAAAAGAACACACAAGTACTAACTTATTTAATATTCTATTAAACGCACAATTATTTAATCAATATGCTGTTGTGGGCAGTTAACATTTTTTCAATATTCAGATGTTATTGCCCTGCATTTGAGCAGTCCTGTCCGTAAGTAATTTGTCACTCAAGTTTATTTGTAAGAAGTTTCATAAGTCACAGATATTATTTTAAAGTAATTAAATATGAATAACCACCATTAAAACTATCTTAGAAATCTTTTTTTTTCTGCGAACTGGGAGCCAAATTCATAAGAAAACTAAAAGTCAGTACAAAGTAATACATTAATGCATTGGTTTGGAGGGGGGACTGGGGTTTGAACTCACGACCCTTGCACTTGCCAGGCAGTCACTTGTGCCACGGAGTTATCTCCCTAGCACCAAAGTAATACATTGAAATGGCTTATTTTGTAGTTATTATAGGAAAATAAAAGCCACAATTAATTCCAATGACATTAAAAGAAAAACTAACCTCCAATGCTAATGAAGGTTACTTTTAACTCATGTCAAAGATATTGTCTCTTTCTAGACAATTTGGACTCATAGCTGGTTATTTGCAACAAACTCAAATGTCACGTGTAATTATGACACAACCTGGGGAGTGATGAAAATTCGTGTAGTAAATGGGCAAAAGAACATATCTCTCCATAATGTTATCACAGATAAATTGGGGCAGTTAATCAAGTTTCTGTAAATGTCACACAGGTAATAGACAGCCTCCATCAGAAGGCTCAATCCTTACAATTTATTCATTTCTAAAAACACATTTCTCAGTTATGACAGTCAGGAACTCAAAACCAAAATTGCTCACAAGTTTAAGTGACTGAAATTATTCCCCTGCAAAAAAAGAATCATAAAATATTCATAAGAAGGAGCAGTTGCAAGAGCCTCTGAAATATACATCAGAAGTATGCACCTATGTTTTAGAAGGTTGAAAACAGAGAAGAGCCTTTAAGTATTATTTTCTAATAGTGGTTGTAGGTTTAAAATAAAATTGAAACTGGTCAGTATTGACCTTTATCTGTCAACCAGGCTATTGAAGAAAGTTGCATCAAGAGTTAATGCTATTAATTTGCTCTTTAAAGATGTAACACCAAAGGACTGAGGAGGGAGAATGAATGTGAGGATACATTGTGCTAATTGTTATTTAAAAAGCTACTGTAAGGTGTGTTCAACACAATGTGATGAGACTCTACCAACCCTTCCAGTATGACTTCTAATGAAATTCTTATTACACATGCACCTGCAAATATGATTTTACATTGAAAATGCGAATAAAAGCAGCCTGTTTAGCAGAGATAAACCATAGACTTATAACAACATGTAAATAGATAAATTGTAAAATGTACACTATCTTAGGTTTGTGAAAAGTCTATTTTGCATTGATAAGCCTACTTAAAAATGATCATGAATACTTACTGCTATTTCCATTGTTTAGGTGAGGAATCTACAATTTATCTACCCAAGTCTAGACTAACAAATCACAACTTTAAGCCTGACATGGAATCCAGTCACCATCAACTGCATTTATTCAGTAAGTATTACATACATATCACTTAAAAAACTATTGATGAGAAAGGACCACTTTATTTCATCAAAAAGTAATAAATTTACAGTTCAGTTTAACATTTATGTTTTTACAGTTTGGAGTGTTATCAATGAAGTACACTTTAAAATATTCTTAAGAAAAAGGGTATATTTTCTTGTCAATAGTAAATTGACATGAGTCTACCAAATATGGGATAAGAAATATGTAATGAGTCTACCAGCCCTCCTAATAAGACTTCTAATTAAATTCTTAATGTAAACATACCTATAAGTATGATTTTATGTTCAAAATTGGAACAAAACCAAATTATCTTTACCATAAAGATATAAATGTATGATTATGTCATACATTTATAAAGATCAATCAATCTTGTGGAAAGGACTAACAGGTGAAAAGTGAATATTTCTTTTATTCAACGTATTCCTCTTGGAGGTAATAAAATTATGCATAGTTTATCAGTGTGTTCGTATAAATGAGGGTCAGTTTGAACTGTCATGTCATTCACTATAATGTGTCAGGAAATGGTACATATTGTACAATGAGGAGTCTATTGATGGGCTTCAGTTTTCTTGCTGTGTACCTATCCAGGTACAGTAATTTAGGCAGGCTGTGCTGGAATTTACTTTTGCTACCCTGGACATATAACCATATCAATTTACAAGGTCAGTGTTATGAGGCGATATTCAATTGTTAAACTCATCTGTCATTTCCATTTCTTCATACACGGCCAGTTTTTCATTAGTTCACCGAAATAAACAGTTTCACTAACAAAACTGAGTGACATCTGGAAGATTCTGTAACTTGGTTACCTGGATATCCAGGAAATATGGGTCCTTTGGGGGCTATTAACATTGGACACACGTGTTCCCACCTTCTTGAGTCAGGAGAACTATTCATGCAACTCTTCTTCATGTGTTCTTGGCGCCAGCTTTGCTGATATATCCCTTCAAAACCACTATTTGACAAAAGCATTAGCCAGTCATCATGAATCATGATTAATTTACATCTCAGTACCTTTCCCTTGGAGGAAAACAAACAATTAAAGCAGCACTTGAAGTTTGGGTATTTCTGATTTCCCAGTGCCTTTGGAGCTTTTTATGGTTGAAGCTGAACTGAGGTAACAGAACCACACAGGACGTGTGCACTCATTGTGTAGTCACGTGTATAACCTAGCTTAGGTGGAACATAAAGATTTATGGGAGCTGTTCAAAAGAAAAGACAGAACTTGACTGGGAAAGGAGAAAGGAAGAAAGAGAAAAAGAAAAGCGCATTTATTCACAAGACATTTAAGATGTCTATATAGCTAGTTTCTCTTAGTTCACTGAAAGGAAAAGACTATTCTAATATTATTTGGGTAAGCTATCAGGCTTATATTTTGTACCCTGAGTAATTACTACGAAGACAAAAATATGCAATATATTAACTATTGTATTCTTCTATTAACTTGGTTTATAGATCTTCATTATTTTTATTTTCTTTTTGAAATAAAGGATTTATATGAAAAGTGGGAGATGATAAGGTGTAAAATAGAAGAATTAGCTTCTTTGGGAGTATGAACAACCAGCATTAGTAACTTAATTGAGATTTTAAGACCTGCTATAATTTTATATGTTCTTTCATTACTGTTTGTAATCGTGATATCTACATAACTTTATATATATTGCCAATGTTATATATATATAGCAATGCTGTGTGTGTGCATGTGCGTGTGTGTCTGTGTGTGTGTGTCTATTATGGTTTATGTATTGTTGCCACCCAAGGCCTCATGCAATTATGGTGTGGACTTTTAGTTTGTAATTAACTCATGATCCAGTCCTGGAATTGTGGGTGTGTTTCACCTGGCCTGGGGTAGATAGACTGAATACAACATAAGGGAAAGTCTTGCTCTCTGTACTAGTTTTACCACTACTCCTCCCTTTTGCTCTTGGTTTTTGCTGTTTTCCACTGCCGTAAGCTGCTGCCTCTGCCATATGCCTGTGTACCTTGCAGCCAATGGAGTACGGACTGACATTTCCACCAGTTATGAGTTAAACAAATCTTTCTTTCCTTAATTTTTGGTGTCAGGTATTTAGTTCCAGCAATGAGAGAAAAGTAACTGACATTGTATATAATACATATTGAAAATTTTCCACGGAGCAAATTTCTGTTTTCATTACAGACTTGGTCTTCTGGTTACACAGATTACAGTGACATTTTTATATGTTCTGTCATTATTACATAGCAAATCAGTAAATAATTAAAGTGAGAAAGATCATGTTGGAAATAACAATCCCGGCTTTGCAATCATTAAGTGATTATCTTTCTACAGTCTTTGAAGCTAGCTCCATAAGCCTTCCTGAACTTTCACAACCTTTTTAAGTACAGTGGTTCAACTAGTTCATAAAACAGGGTGATATATTCTCTGAACAGTAGTTTGAACTTCATAGTGATTTTTCTCAGGTTATGCAGCAAATTGAAAGATGACAGATTTACCAGATTTCTGATGATTAAATCATAACAATGTATCAAGTTGAAGGATAACAACAACTTGTCTCTCATTTGGAAGACCACAACACACACACATGAAATTCTAAAATATTTCATCAAACTACAATTCATGGTTTTATGAACTTTATGCCCCCTTACTTGGCGTGTGTTTTTCACTCCTACTGTATCCTGCTGCACAAAGTGTATCTCCATATTTTTGTCACTGCAGAACCGTGTAGAATGAGTGTGAATAACAGATTTGCACGGTATATGTGACCACAATCAAGATGTTCCAGTAAAAAAAAAAAAAATGCAGATGATTTTTAAGGGCACAGAGCAAAACAGGCTGGTGTAGCCACTTTCTTCTTAGTCATACACTATGTACTTCAAGAAAGATGGAGGAATTAGAGTAAGCCATTCATGGGAGGAACACGTAGGAAATGGTAGTTGCACTTGTCGATGCTTCTGGGTGAGCTTATGTGCTTGGCTCATTCCATGATGAACACAAGATCAAATAGTTATTAAGGCAATAAGGGTGATTTAATATAAAGTAGTAATTTAAGTTGTTCTTATCAAAAGAGAGACTATTTAGATCAACATGGTACCATGGCTCATGAACATATTTTGTTCAAATCACTGGGTAGTTTCACTTAGCAATTCAAAATTTAAATCATTATCTGATAAATTTGCACTTAGTGTCAAACATAATTATAAAACTGACATTATGGAGTTAATAAAGTATTCTTATCTGAATACTGGCTCAACTGCAAACGCTTTATTTCAGGACTTGCTTCATTCGAAAGGTTGCATGTCTAAACTTCTAGGGGCTCTTTTGAGTTAGGATCAGTTCTTGTCAAGGCAACGCACTCTTATGAGGTAACAAGGTGTGTGTGATACAGGTTTAAATCATTTAATTCTGATTTTTTTCTTTACTCAGAGACAGTTTTAGGAATGTATGTGATCTTTAGCTGCATTGGATCAAAGGATCCGACGGTCACTGTCTAGTGGGTTCTTCTGTCAATGATAAGATTGGGGTAGTTTCATCCTGGAAATTTTTTGCTTGAAACTTCTGATTTTCCATCTTGATTGAGTCAGTATTGGAAGGGACGCTTCCCTATTCCAAGATCCTGAACTGACTTAGAGAACAGGGTTTTCCTTGGAGGACAGTTATGTGATATTATTCCAAGAAAAGACCTAAGATGCACTCAGACTTGTATCTTCTTATCTGTATTAAATTTCTTTCTCTTATAAAAGTTTGCAAAAGTAATCAGTATTCTTAAGCTTTTTATCACATGAACGATATGTGTTGTTTTTATTTTTATTCCTGTTTTACTAAGTGGTGAGCATGGTGTTTTCCCTCCAGTCATCTATTTTCAAATGATTTCTTTCACTGATCCAAAAGAATCAAACATATTTTATGCATAGAAAAGTAAAAGTAGAATGAACAGTATACAATTGCAAACATGAACACTGTCCTACCTGATAAATATTTCACAAATGTCTTCAAATAGATGACGAGTGGAAACAAAATTCCGGGCTGAGAAAGTTTACACAGGAGTGGCAGTAGCAGCTGGCCCAGGGAACATTTGCAAGAACATTTGTGCATTTAGACTGGGCCAAAAACAAACATTTATTTTGTCATGATAGAAATAAACATTTTAATTTAGGTAGTTTTTGACATCAAAACAATTTCCTTAAAATAAAATCATATTTAGACAAGTAAGACTCATACAAATGTGTTTGTTTGCTAAATAAATATTTTATTTGTTAAGTTTTGGCCAATGCAGGTGTGAATATACATGCTCAGTAAGGTGTGGACACCTTTCCTCATGGTTGTTAAGGATGTAGTTCCCTTTCTGCAACTGTTTTCTTTTTTTTTTTTTTTTTTTGTCTTTTTGAGACAGGGTCTCGCTATGCAGTTGAGGCTGGTGCTGAGCTCACTTTTGTAGCCCAGGCTGGTCTCGAACTTGCACCAATCCTCCTGCCTCAGCCTCCCGAGTGCTGGGATTATAGGCGTGCGCCACCATGCCCGGCCTGCAACTGTTTTCTTTAGAGATTTTTCTAGTAGAATAGAAAAATATGGTTTAGTAAAAATATACTGTTTAAAGGTAGGGCAGAATTTTATTATTAATCTACATGACGATGCCCTTATTAAACAATTATAAAATTTAAACTGGCCCCATATCATATTTTTGCTTAAATAATTGACAGTGAAGAGTCTTTTGATTGGATAGATTGCAACATTTATGTTAAGGCTAACTGATTATCTTTCAAAATAAACACATTTCTTTAAATGTATCTGGCTAATTTACCTATACTATTTTAAGCATTAGCTCAGTATGCTTTACAAATTAGAGCTAACAAAATTGCCTTCTTAGAACGTGTCTCTTAGTTCTGAATTCATGACCCATTTGTTTGTGTGAAAGCTATGGGTAAAAGTGCCGATGGTTAGCTGTAGTGGGAGTCAGAGAGCACAAACATTCTCATTCTCAGTCACACTCTCCACAGTGACTAGAGTCAGGCAAGTAAAATGATAACTTATTAAATAGAGTTTATTGGGCCGGCCTGATAGCTCAGCAGATTAAATTGCCTGCTTAGGCAGAGTGTAGCGACTGGGATTCTATCCCTGGCACGCCTTACTGGCCTCACCAGAGATGTGTAGTGAGGGGGCAATTGAGACTGGGCGTGGTGGTGCACACCTATAATCCCAGTACTTGGCAGGCTGAAAACAGGAGAATCACTGCGAGTCAGACCTACATAGTGAGACCCTATGGACTCTGTGCTAAATACAGAAGAAAGAAAGGAAGGAAAGAAAGAAGGAAGGAAGGAAGGAAGGAAGGAAGGAAGGAAGGAAGAAAAGAAGGAATCTTTCAAACAAACAAACAAACTAAATAAATAAATAAATAAAATTTATTAAGTACCTCCATGAATCACTCTGGAATAAACTAAACAGAAGCTGTATATGTGGTGTAAATCATGTTAGGATAATTCAAAAGTGTTCACAATGATCATAAGCTAGTGGTGGTATTGCCCATTCCAGAATACTACAATAAGCTAAACTATCATCAAGAGTAACATGAGGAAACAAAAGGAGCAAAAGCTGTGGGGGAAATTTATCCTTTCAATGAAATAATCTCAAAGAGATTACTTCTAAAGGAAAGAAATAACCATTTAAAAAGAAAAAAAAAAACAAAGAAAAATCTTCAGTAAGATTTTATAATTCTCAACAACTAAGTGAAACTATTTTTCATATATGAAACTAATATTCTAGTCATAAAATATGAGGAACATATGATTGGATAATTCAATAATATTTAAAGCATGAAAAGACTGTAAACTGAGAAAGAACTTGAGGTCTGGCCAAATAGCTCAGCAGATTAAAGTGCCTGTAAGTAACTTTGTATCCTGGCCTGTCAGCCCTGCCCCTGGGGTACCCTGAGATGGCAGCTGAGACTGGGCATGGTGCCAAACACCTGTAATCCTAGCTCTTATGAGGCTGTAAGCAGGCAGATCACTTTGAGTCCGATCTAGTAGTAAGACCCTGAACACCCTATACACCCTTCCCTAAAATACAACATAGAGAGAGAGAGAGAGAGAGAGAAATTGTAGATTTTCAATAATATGTATTTAAAAATTTCTAAGTGTGTGTGTGTATATGTGTGTGTTTAGGTTATATATTATCACTGAAATAATTTTAAAATATAATTCACAGCTTATAATTAAAATATCAAGAGCACAAGGGAGAACAGAAAATACTGGTTCAGACTTTAGGTCTGTAACTATATTAAGGTTTGAGTTTTCTTCTTATTCTTGTCCATTTTGTTCCATCCATGGACTCTCCATTCTGCAGTACAGTGCTGGGCACAGCCAGGCCAGTGTCCATGCAGCACAGCTGCCTGCCAGAGCGCAGAAGCCTGGGCACAGTGAAGAGGTGCCCTTGGCGTGATGCACAACAGGACACATCACAGCCAAGCTGGGTAGAGGTAAGGACGACATATCAGCCAGAGGGTGGATGGTGCCCGATACAGGCTCGTGGCAGATCTATATTGTCATGTAAGGAGTTAACCAAAACTCACTTCTGGAAAATTACACACAGTTCCTTTCTTTCTCAGTTGCTGAGGGTCAGGATTCTCCGTCAGTCTGTGCATGTCATCTGCACTTTGAGTCTCTCATAGATTGTCACTGAGTTTGCTGAGGTCTCAGTTAGAGGCAGGGAACTCACACCTCGCTTCACTAGTGTTGCATCCAAGCCCTGTGCTTGCAGTTATCCAGAAGCTTAAGCACCTTCACTGTGGTCACCTGAAAGAATTATTCACAGCGTGGAAGCTTTCTGTCCTCAGAGCAATCCATTCAATGGTAAAACAGAGCCAAAGTAAAAGAAGGAAAGAGAGAGAGAGAGAGAGAGAGAGAGAGAGAGAAAGAGAGAGAGAGAGAGAGAAAGAGAGAGAGAGAGAGAGAAAGAGAGAGAGAGAGAGAGAGAGAAAGGAAGGAAGGAAGGAAAGGAAGGAAGGAAGAAAGAAAGAAAGAAAGAAAGAAAGAAAGAAGAAAGAAAGAAACTTTTCCCAACAGAAGAGACTACCAACCAACAGCCACAATTTTTATAAGTAAATATTAAAAATGACATTCCATTATTTCTGATGACATCACTAGCCATGTGAAATAACGTAACTAGAATCTGTGGGTAAAGGCCATGTAAGACTATGACAGCTATGAGGCTGCAGACACTGCTGGCAGCCTCAAAACCTAGTCAGTATAGAAGATCAGAGTTGAAAATCTTCGCTGGGAATTTCTGCAGGACTTCGACAACTGGTCATGTCTGCACTGGCTGACAGCCTGGATTGGATGTGAACCCAAGCAGAGTAGCCACATGGGAGGCACCTAGGACGGTGGGAAGGACTGGCATGAGGGGAGAATCCAGTGCTTGCAATCAGAGGATGGTGGCCTAGAAGACTCATTACATCAATAGCTGTATTGAGAAAGAAAGGAATCAAAGTCTCTGTTCTCTGTACAGCTGTGTGGAAAACTAAAATTAATTATGTTCACTTAGATTAGAACAAGACATTAAAATTATTGATTAAATATATATGAGTATGATGTATAGATTATAGAACTAGAAAAATGGACAAATAGATATGGATACGTACATATACCTAAATGCATTCTCCAGTGTCAGGTAGGAGTGCTTTCATCTTTTCCCCAATGCTGAGATGCAGTATCACATACTCGAACAACTGGAAGGATAAGGGGTTTCTTTGGCGATATATTTGTAGCCCCTGCTCCAAGGCAAAACTGCTATTGTGCAAGAATCTAGTTGGGTGAGCACTGCTTACATTCTCACAGCCAGAGACCAGGCAGAGAAGGAAGTTTCTGAGGAGGGAGGCATTGCCATTCCAGGAGATCTCCCTAGTGATCTGACAACCCATCCTCATCTCCTTACAAATCAGCTATGGCAACACTATGGGCTAGCCACCTTGCAAACACAAGAGGATTTGCGACAATGCCCCACATATAAGTCATAAGAGAGCAAATTGCCAATACCACCAGACTATGACTTGTAAGTACCTTTTTTCTCCTAAAGCAACCAAGGTTCTTGCAGTAACGATGTCATGGTGACTTACGTCAGGGAAAAGACTAATTGAGCCTGGAACATCTTGTTATATGAGAAAGGAATTAAATGTTCAAAGAGTGATAGAGTTGTGTTAGAGGGACACAGAGGCCAGCCTGAAGGGGCCTTTTCTGAGAATTCCCAAATGTCAGGAAATTTAGCATCCAAATAAAGAATGAAAATAGATACATGCATCTGTTTTAGTATAAATTAATATGTGAGTACATAGAAATTTTGAATAAAAATAGAATATTTACCTTACTCTAATGAAAGAGTAGCTAAGCAATGTGCCAAATTCTAATTGTGAGTGTCACTCCTACTAACTTGCAATGTGAACATATTTCCAAGATATTCATTCCAAAGGTTCAAAACCTGAATTTAATTATAAGAAAAAAGCAGATATATCACTGCAAGTCTGTGCAAAATATTTAGTTTGAAATCTTTCAAAATGCTAGAGTCCTGCAGGAACTGTTACAGAGGGAAGGACTCTAGACAAAATTAGCTGAAAAAATGTGTATTTCAAAGCTTGATCTCTTTTTTAGGAGCTGGGGAGATAGCTTCGTGGCACAAGTGCCTGCCTGGCAAGTGCAAGGTTGTCAGTTTGAACCCTGGTCCCGCAAAAAACAAAAAAAGCTTTATCTCTTTTTCTATAAATCACACTATTTTGACAACTATCAATGTTTTCCCTATTAAGATTAGCAGTGTATTAATGGATTCTTAATCGCTGGATTGCCGTGGTGTGGTAAAATGTCCTCTTGTATGGGACATTCAGACTAAAATATGGACAGGAGATGAAAAATCAGATCAGGATCTTCAAATAGTCGGTGGGGATGGGAGAGGAACACTGTCTTTCTATTATGTTCGCAGTTTTTCTTATACTTTAAGTAAAATTTTTAGCAACTCTTTGGTATCAATTTTCAATGAAATGAAATGTGTGTCAGGTATATAAGTTTTACATATGTTTGAACAGAATGGATATTGATTTGTTGTGGAGAGATCCACATATGATTTTTGGTCTGAAATTCAATCCATAGCTCCTAACTTCTTACGTATTTTTGTTTCTGTGATACACTTATTAGGCAAATTTCTAATAAAACTGTGCTAAATATTATTTTTCTTTGAAATTATGTCAGTCCTTTCATATAAATTCCAAAATTAAGTCAATACAATCCATGTTTAATCTGCTTAATAAAGTCATACTTTAATAATCACTATTAATGCATTTTTCCATATTTCAATTTGCTTAATGACATTCTTATCCAAAAGATTTATTTGGGTTAGCACTTGTCTGATACAATACTTTGCCTTTTTCTTTATGAATATCATAAAGTTGATCCCTAGTCCTCCCACACTGATTTGTTCATATTTTGGTCCTTATCTCCTTGAGTGTGCTTTCATTTTCTTTTTTTCTTTCTTTGTTTCCTTTATTTTCTTTATTTCTGTATCATGAGTTTATCATACTTCATTCATTTTCCTTTACTTCTTATATTCTTTGAAGATTAAATATTCTTTTTTATTCTTTTAAATAACAATAATTTTTGATTCTTATTTCAGTCATTATGTGATTACAAACATATCAAATATTAATTTTGACTCCCCCATTATACTTATATCCTATTTTGCTTTAGTAATGTAAATATAAATGTTTTTAGTATAAAGTTACATACAGCGATTAGAGCTAAATGTTTACCTTGTTTATCCACTGAATTTTTAGGAAATATTTTTCTATCTTCTTTTTCTTCCTGATAAACTCAATTCCATTGTATACCTACTTGTCTAATTATTTGTAACTCCAAAATAATGTCTGCAGGACATTTTTGGTCACTCAGACAGCATTCAAGATTTGATACTCAGCAGACAGTTTTTCAGTTGAAGTTGAACAAGGATACATTCTGTATTATTGTTTCTATAAAGAAAAAAAAAATAATTCCCAGTTGGTATTTAACTTAATCCTGAGCTGTATATGCATGTATATTTTTATCTTTTTTGTGATTTTATGTTAAAAGTACCTCTTCACACATAACATGGAGCAGGCATCTTCTATCAATTGTTCTAAACCAGCAGTTCTCAACCTGTGGATTGCAACCTCGGCGGTGGTTGAACAACCAAAACACAGGGGTCGCCTGAAGTCATCAGAAAATGTTATTTATTTGGAATTACAGTTTTGAAGTAGCCAGCAAAATTATTTTTTGGTTTGGGGTCACCGCAACGTGAGCAACTGTATTGCAGGGTCATGACATTAGAAAGGTTGAGACTCACTATAATAGGTCCTTATAGATGTGACAAAAAATAGTTATGCGTTTTGCACAGAAACTCAGGAGATTAGCCATACACTAAGTTGGAGCATAATAATCCTATGGCCATTTTTCCTTGTCCCTTATTCTTTTTTATTATCTTTTTTGCATTTACTTGGGAGAGAGTACAACAATAATTGATATGACATTAGAAGCAGCACAGTTCTAGAAGCTCATTATGACGGCATTCCAAGCATGGTTTTACTATTGCAAAATTCAGAAAGATAGTGATGTTAAACTCAAGTGCTTATGTTATAGGAAATGATATCATTAAGCTTCTATTCTGGAAGGTTAACAACCTAAGTTGGCAGACCAAAAAATTTGAGAAAAAGAAGAGCTACAAGGATAGTCAATATTTTGGCCCTAGCCCCTCAAGGTTGTGAGGACTCGGGACATAAGGGAACCTGAACTGTGATATCTTATAATTCAGTAGTACCCCAGATTCTTTGTTGAAAGGGATTATGGGGCCACAGAGGAAACTGATCAACAAAGTATAGTGTGCTGACACTAACAAAAGATTTACAAACTGTTGTACATTGTTCCAGGGTAAATTCTGTGCGCATTTAACTCAGCTTGTCTGACACAAAAGTTACATTTTTGTTATGGAGATCTTGCTTTATCTTGGTCTTAACCATCCAGCAGAAAATTCTAGCCATGTGCTATAAAAAGTAAAGCCATATTAATATGCTGAACTGTAGAAGGCTCAAGTCAAAAGCTTCCAGTTCTGCTGATAACCCACTACTATTGTAGGTTAGTGGATTATATACACATTTACTTTTTCTTAGTTTAATGAGAAGAAAAATTTGTACTTATAGTGTTTAGACAAGATATGTCTGCATCTTATACTCTGAACAGCTATGACAAAGACAACAATATGCACTGTATTAATTATTGTAAATTTCCTTCTAACCTATTGTGAAACACCCATTGCTATTTCTTTCTCATTAAAATTAATTTAAAAAGAACCTCTTGAAGCAATGCTGATGTTCTCTAATATTTCTAAGCATAGAAATACAGAATTTTCTAAGCACAAAATTATAATGTGCCTTTGCATAAAATGGGTTACTTATGTTGAGTTCAGGTACAACTTATACTGCTTTTTTCTGTGAGTTCAATGTGAATGACTTGATAATAATCTACAGTTAGTAGAAAGCAGAAAACTCACTATGTATATGTATCAGCACCCCAGAAAATGCTAAACAGCATATAGATACAAGAGTTATGAGAATAAGAGAGAGAAAATATGGCTTAAAAAAGATGGGAGTACTGAATATATTGGCTCATGAAATGATTGCTGATAAAAAAAATTGTAGCAGACAATATAGCTGTGAGATTGAAAGTCAAAGAAACTCATGCTCATATTCATTCAGGGTAAAGTATTTTTACACTTTTCTTAGCTAGTGCTTCCGTCTCCTAGGGATCATGTGTCAAAAGATGAAAATATTAAATCTACAATAAATACAGAAGATGAAACAGAGAAAAATGCAAAATACTTGCTACAGAAAAGGGCTGTGTGACAGAGCAGACCAGACGTTCAACACTGTGAGACAACTTGCTTTACAGGGATGTAGACAAGCAACATGAACTCACGTGGCATTTTGACTTTTGAAAATGTGGCTGTAAGATTTCTAAAACCCAACAGTGTACCTGCCTTTGAAAGAATAGGTCCCAAGCTATTTATTCTTTGCAGCACATTCCACTAATTTGGAGTTCATAGTAACTTTATACTGCCTCACACAAGGAAAAGTGGCTGTAATTTGTTCCTGAAGTATGTCAATCAATATTTTCTATTTTTATGGGAAGGTGGCCTTAGTTTATTCTTAAAACTTTTAAAATAAAGAAGCAGTATTATCTCTCTCCTAAATAATTGTTAATATGATTGTAAACTTCTAGACAAATTCTGATGAATTTGGAAATATTTCTTAGTTTATTTCCTTCATCATACTGTCAAGACTGTTCCTGTGGGGATAGGTTGGGGAGATAGCTCCCTGGTACAAGTGCCTGCCTGGCAAGTGCAAGGTTATGAGTTTGAACCCCCGTCCCACAAAAAAAAAAAAAAAAGAATGTCCCTGGGAAAATATGTTATTAAAGACTAGTGATCAAAGAGAAATTAGTAGTATAATTAACTTATATTTTTTCCTTATTTCTCTTATATCATTGAAAAGAATTGTCTGCTTATATTGTATGGAATATTACACCATTATATTGTAATCTGAGTAACTACTTTGAAGATAACAATACATACTGTATTAACTATTGTTAGTTTCCTATTATTTTGTTACGAAATCATGTTTTTTTCATAAAAGGAAAGAGGATGAATGGTGAAAACTACCATATATCTGGGACTACCTGTAGAAAGAATATAGGAGCTGTGAAACAAGTGTGGCAAAATTATAATATTTTTCTTTGATCTGGGCAATGAAAGTATAGCATTCATTCAGTTTCCCCTTCTACTTTTGGTATTTTTGAAAGCATTTATATATTTTTTTAAGTGTGGAAACACTCCGGGACCAAACCCCATAACTTGTCTCAGGATGGAGCTTCAACTACATGCCTGACTGTCTATCTTTTGATCTGCTGACATCTTTGACTCAGAAATTCTTTTTTTTTTTTTCCTTGTGGGACAAGCTCTCCTTTAAAAATAATATTTATGATCTGTTATTCAATTCCTATGTGGATAAGCTGCCAGGATATTTTGCATTTTATTCTTCTGAGATCTTGCTACAATGACTCATTCAGCAAGGATATTTAAAGAAGGACAAGAAAGAAATTTTATGAAGGCATATAGTAATCCTACTACTTCTGAATTAAAATACTGTTTTACTAAATCTGAATTAAAATAGAAAAATGGCTTTCAGGTGCAAACAACAACTGACGTGTTTATAGTAGTAAATGAACCAGCATTCGCATCATGGAAAAGGAAGTCAATAGAATGATCAAAAAATCAATACTCTACCTCAGCAAGGAGAAGGTTCAGCAATTCATAAAAAGGAAATCATATTAGACAACTCTCCTAGGACAGTTTCCTCAAGCACACCATCAATTAAAGAAATTCAATGTATGGGAAAATGAAAATAATTTTAAGTGTATTATTTTAATCAGGTTATAGTCATAAACCTATGTAATGCACTGAATATTTTAAAATATACTAACAGCAGATAGCTACAGTATCACAGGGTGAATTTGAAGTTATGAGATTAGAGCTTGATCATCACCATAATGAACATAAAGTGAGAAAAAATATTAAAACTATGGCAACAGTATCTTTTGGAGAAGATGAAAACAAAAGCAAACTTAAAATGTGTTAGTTGCATTATAATTTGATATAATACATTTGAAATAATTTGATATAATTACATTTGAAAGAAAAAAAATTTTTTTTTGCAGGACCGGGGTTCAAACTCACAACTTTATACTTCCTAGTCAGGCGCTTGTGTCATGGAGCTATCTCCCTAGCAATTTTGAAATATGAAATGAAAAGATAGAAAAGCAGAAACCTTCTCCTTTAGAATAATCCAAAGTGAATCACTTATGTTGAATTTGTACATAGAGACATACAGAAAGTTGTCTATGGTTTATTATTATAGTAGCAAAAATGAAAGAAAACATAAGCTAAACAACCATATACATATGAAGTACTAAATAACTAAATATCATATATTTACACAATGTGGATCTTGAAAGTGATTAAAATAAATATGCACCAAAATACAAATGTAGATCTCTCTGTCTCTATCTCTTTCTATGCCTCTCTCTGCCTTTGTCTCCCTCTCTCTCTCTGTCTCTCAAGAGTTACCCTTAGTGTCACTTGTCATTCATTGAGAAAGGAGTTGAATCCTGAGTCTTTGTCAGTGTGATGTATCACTTATATTGCAATTAATGTTGAATTTAAATTTTAAAATATTAGTACAAATCAAGAGGACTATCAACAGATGCAATTTACCTTAATTACTTATAAAATATAGACATATAAAAATGCTTACAATACAATCAATGAAATCAAACAGATAAGTATGAAAATTGTTGGCACAGTAAATTTATAGAAAAGGCTGAGTCAAGTCTCATTTGGAATTCAAATTGGATACCATTAAATTATTTAATGCTCAGTTTTTCAATAGAGATGGAAATATTGGATAATATTCTGCCAGAAATACAGGATGAAGCTCTGACCCACAATGATTCCTTTGATAGCATTGTCACCAAAATTATTAAGTCACAATTTACTTTAAATAGCAGTCAAGGGGCTGGGGAGATAGCTTAATAGAATAAGTGCTTTCTTGGCAATCACAAGGGCTTGAGTTCAATCCCTGGGTGCTAAATAAATAAATAAATTAATTAATTAATTAAATAGCAGTCTATTTATAAATCCAGCACAATCATTTACTGTAAGTGCCTACTCATGCTGAGCACCACAGTTGCTTATTCAAAAAGTGAAAAAATATATAATTGATAAGATTATTTAAGGGCTGGTAAAATAGCTCAGAATATTATGGCACCTGCAACCAGGCACAACTGGGCTCAAACCCAGTCCAAATTAGTAGTGACCCTGAACACCCTGTAGACCCTTCCCTAAAATACCCCCCAAAAAAAGATTATTGAAATTTTCTTCTGCAATATTGCTCTAAGTAACTATTGTGACTGGTGGTTAATTTTTTTCTAAAATCTGCTTTTCTATAGAATAGTGACATGATTTTTTTTTCAGTGACCAGACAGCTTGTAAAACAGAGATAAATACTGAATTTATAGTCAACATGGAATAGTGAATATAGACTTTAAAGATATTCTAATTCAAACACAGAACAGTGACAAACTTCTAAAACAGAAAGATGAAAGCTATCTAATGTAATCATATTGAACACGACGTAAATTACTCTATCAGGAGCTTAATAATATGCATATGCACTCTCATCTCATTCTGCAACTGACCATCTGTAGAGCTCATGTGAATCGAAAATGACCCCTCCCATACATGCACTCAGGTTCACATACCTCAAAGCAGTGGTTTGCTGAAACTGGGATCCATACTCTGATGTAGGAATGTGTGTAGGCCTGAAAGCTATTAGTCAGATCTGTAAATAATCTGAACACGAAGAAAATGTTTTACTTTTTCTCACTGGAGAGAGAAAATATCTAACACCTAAAGTTCAAGGAGGAACGGTTTATGTAGTTCACAGTTTATGCAGGTTTCACTCAATAATGCGCTGGCTCCAAGGCAGGTTGGCACATGGAAGAGGGACAACGGTTTATAGCAGCAGAGGACAGCAACAGCTACAAGGGGAGAGAGCAACATATGTGTCTTGGGGCCACAGAGATAGCTCAGTGGACTAAGCACCTGTTTAGGCAAGGTCAGGGACTGGGCTTGATCTCCTGCACCACATGCTGTGCTGGTCCTGACCCAGGCACACAGAGCCACCACTGAGACTGAGCATGATGGCACATGCCTATAATTCCAACACTGGGAAGGCTGAAAATAATAGGATCACTATGAATTTGAGCTGTCTGTATCAAACACAATAAACGAAACAAACTAAAGACAGGCCTCTTTCTGTCCCTTATGGTGCACGCAGTCTACTGGGATTAGCACAAGGCCCATTGATGCACGCTGATGCAGCAGTCACCCCCTTTTAATCCCCACCCCCCTTAATCTCCGTATTGCCAGACAAATTGATCACACACGCTAGATTCGATCACTTCTGATAAAAACTGTATGAACATCAGAGACTTTGGAGGAATATCTAGACACAAACTATAACAGCAAGCTAGAAGTGAGAAAATCTATTTTTTCAGCCAGAACTTAAATATATATGAGCTTGAAATTGTTCTTTGTGGGAGCTAGCAAATGCCATTTTGATGGCCAGGCTTTACTCTACAGACCTGAAAGGATGTGGTTTCCAAGAAAAAACTCACAAATATTAGAGCGGGAGGAGGAAGACTACACAGAGATCCTCAAACATGCTAAGAATGTCATGTAAGTGTTTCTTATTATGTGGATTATTTTTATATCTAACTTTAATTTTTTTTATTTTATAAAAATATATATACTCAAACTTTTCTTTTTTATATTATATCTTAGTTTTGATTCAGAAATATTTTCTAGCCACTCTCTAATGAGTTTAGTACATAGAAACAAACCAACACAGTGTTCAATATAAATTTTCTAAAAAAATGTAATGGCTATAGTTCAAGCCTATTGGATAGAAAAACATTTAATTTTTAAATACTCATACAATTAGAAAATGTCAGTTTCAATAATCAGAAATAAACTCAATATAAAATATTTTGTACTCCATTTTCTCTTTAAGAAATAGCTAGCTTGTCCCCCAAGGGCACAGAATCATGTATGTGGGTAGCCTTTCATAATGTTTAGTTTTCAAGATAATTTCAGCCTCTGTCCTATTTTCAAATATGACACTTCCCAAGTATGACACAGTTCCTACCCAATTATTCTTTAAAAAGTAGCAATTGGCCCAGTGGTGTACAGAATTATTTTTAAAGACTACTATGTGATGGAATTCCAATTTTTGATAGTGTCTCAAATGCCAACTACAAGTTAAAAAGGCTTTCAAAGACTACATTTATTTTTCTTTCTTCTTGGTTAATACTATAGCACAAATACAGAACGAACTTTAGAATGCTTCAAGTATTTTATGTCTAGTGGAGGAACACAAGGATTTTTTTCTTAAAGAAATGCTATCAGCATAAAAGAAGTCTGGAATTTAAGGAAGTAAATGGGTCATTACAAACTTGTGACAAACTGTCCGAAAAGTTCAAAATGTTTTAGTTGATAAGATGCGACTCTCAATTACAAGCAGGGTCAAGGTAGTTTTCAAAGTTTTTTTTTTTTTTTTTTTTTTTTTTTTTTTTAAGAAAATAGCTGCAATGGGCAGTCAGTGCACCTATTGGCAATAGGGAAAAATGGATACCTACCTACTTCTGTAGATAAGCTCTAGGAACAGCAAAAAACCAAAACCTTAGACTTTGTTGTACTGATTAAATGTTTAAATTAAAACTATATTTCGTTCAGATTCCAGTATTACTTAGAATGTTCGAGCTTGGGTACTACTAACATTATAAGGGTTGGTTAAATAGCCCAGCAGATTAAAGCACCTGCAAGCAGGCACAGGAGTCAGGGGTTCAATCTCCAGGCCTGCCATGCCAGCCGCACCTCTGGGGCAAGCTAAGATGGCAATTGAGACTGAGCACGGTTGTGTGCTCCTGTAATCCCAGCTCTTCGGAGGTTGTAAACAGGTGGATCACTACAAGTAAAACCTAGTGGTGAGACCCTGAACACTTTTCTCTAAAATACAAAAAGAAAAAAGAAACAAACACAAAAGGAAGTATAATTACAGTGTAGGGTAACCTTCATTCTAATATAGCACCTTGAAACACTAGAAAAACTTGCAAGAAGCATAGAAAATATTCTTGAAAGTAAACAAAAATGCTGAAAGGAGAACCATTTGAAGATAGTGCAAAGCAGGTAGGATACCCAGAGTCACACTCAGAGCTTAGCCCGTGACAAATATATCCTACCATTTCTAGCACACTGTTATTCTCTGTGGCCCTACCGGACACTAGATTCTATATTTTTCATGAAATATTTTAAAGTAGAAAAGAACATCCAATACTTGAACAAATATTCATATTTCTAATTCCAAGTTTTAATAAATCACCATAATTTTATAAAATCTAAGATTTCCATTGTTTTACTCTATAATGAATTAAGGAAAATTTATATTTTCTTCAGATCATTTGGAGTGACATGGTAATGGTACTTTTCACAGATTTGCATATCTCATTAGGAGCCAAAAGTTTTACACTAATTTTTACTTTTTATTTTCTGGTGTTGACAAAATTCTACCTAGGAACATGTCTACCATTTATCATGCACACCTTATTATCATCAGTGATACAGATTTTAAAAAATTAAATTTTATCGATTGACTGATTTAGTACAGGGTCTCACTATGCAGCTCAGACTTGTAGTGATCCTCCTGTCTCAGTCTCCCCAGCACTGGGATTATAGGTGAGCGCCCACTGTTGGCTTCAGTGGTCAGCGCAGTGCACCTGGAGGTCCAAGACTGACACAGCGTGCGGCCCTGGGTATCGAGTTCATGTCCGTGCTTTGGCCAGGCAGCTGCTTAGATGACAGAGCTATCTTCCTGTCCCTGTCCTCCTTTAACATCATCACTTAATGAACATTTGCTCCACAAATTATTCAAACCTGACAGAATTTTTATTTTGAACTATAAAACTGAAAGTACATGACTTTGCACCTCTGGGGTATGAATAAATATCCAATGTGGTTTTAAGATATTACATTTCCCTAACTCAATCTTTCATTTCCCTAACTCAATCTCCACAAGTGACAAATATATTCTCTAAGATGAAGATTTTTAATTTTTAGTATATAATTAACTGGTTTGTTTTCTTTATAAAAATAACTGCCTGGTAGTCACCTAGAATCTTAAAGAGAATTAGTAAGGCTGTGTGTTCAATAGTTTCATCATTATTTTATCATTTATCTTCACAAGTGGTAGTTAAAGGTAAGAACAACTGAAATACTTTTATGTTAATAAAAACAAGTGTCATTTTATAAATTAGTTATTAATTTCCTTTGGTGTGTAATTATATTAACTATACTATTGCAATAAAACTTGTTTTATGATGTTATTATAGTAATGAAAGTACATTAATTTTAGAGAATTGATCTTTTCTTTTTTGTTCTAAAAATTTGCAACATCATTTTTCATTAATGGAATTAGAAAATACAGAACAGAAATATCCACTAAAATTCACCTCATATTTCATTAAATATGAGGAATTGAAAATAAAACTGAGAAGAGACTGCCATCATTTTACTCTGCCACTTTGTCTGAAAGTAAATAAAACTTAAGAAGATAGAAAAGTTTACTACTAAATATTTGGGGTAATAAATTATTACATTGTACCTGTTTAGGCAATGAGTGAAGTGTTATATTATCAGAATCTGGTTCAAAGGCAGATTATATTTATACTGATTACTAAAAGACTTTTTAAAAGCTCTTACTATTAAGTGAGCTATTACTAAATTTAGTACAGTATCACTAGTACAAAATAACGATATTTTGTAATATCAGTATTTCCAAGAATATACTTTTGATTTTCATTGAACGCAATACCCTGGAATATCTGAAAAGTGCATTTTCTTCTTTTCTTTTCTTTTTTTTTGGGGGGGGGCAAAAGGAAAAAAGGTTTAGAATCTCAAACAAGGTAATTTGAATCCTCATGTTGGTACTTGCAATTTTTCATATATAAAACAATCAAAACAAGTAATACAAATATTTTTAAGGATCCATTGGATGATCTGGTATTTCTAGCACTGTGGTCCATAAGTATTGGTCCCTTTCCCCTCTTTAATAATTCTCCCTAGCTATTAGTACAACTGTATTCAAAAATAGAAAACAATGTGATGCAGAGAAGGAATAGCAAACTATCCCAAATATTGACATAGATAGGTTAAGATTTGGATTTTTCCAAATAAACTATTAGGTATTTTATTGCTCTAGGAGAAAGGTTTGGATATCAAACATGATTAAAGATATTAGCATAGAATATGGAAATCAGCAAATTATCCTCAGAAACAATGAGAAGAGACACAGGAGTAGAGTAAAACTGCTTGTTGGGAAAGAATACAAAGTGAGCTTGAAATCCAGAAAAGGCTTTGTACCAGCTATTGGAGTAATTGAGTATTTGTAGGATCTTGCATAGAAATGATCAATTATAAAAGAAATTATAAGATAAAGCAAATTTGAAGAACAACCTGCTAAAAATAAATCAATGAGCTTGAAGGCAGGCCTCTGGAAACTTTACAATCTGGGGTCAGGAGATAGTTCAGTGTCTAAGTGTCTTGCTGGGTTGCACAAGGACCTGGGTTCCATCGCTTGTACTGCATGCTGTGCAGCCCATGTGGAGCCAGACTCTGAAACCAGGCATGTGGCACCTGTCTCTAAGCCTAGTGCTGGGGAGCCTGAAACAGGAGGATCACTATGACTCTGAGCTGCAAGACCTGTACCAAATACATAAACTAAATAATAATAATAATAATAATAATAATAATAATAATAATAATAAAGTCTCAATCTATAGAAGTCCCTGCCCAATGACTACATGAGGCTTTGGGGGTACAACTAGACATAAACCATAACAGAGCTAGAGAAATAAAGGAAGCATTTGACATATAGTATGTGGTAGGTTACAGATGGCTCCAAATTCTTAGATATTCCTTCCAAGAAGAAGTGAAGACCATGATCCTATCTCTTGGATCTCTGTGAATGTATGATTATTTTGTTAATTGACTAAAGTGGAAGACAATTTACCAATCTCTAGGCCAAGATGTTAAGAAATGGATGGAATCCACTTATTGTCTTTTCATATTTAGATTCTTCACCCGGTGGTCATCATGAGGTGTTATTTGAACAGAGGCCCAGTAAGATCTAAGTGGAGAGTAATCAAGATCCCTAAACAATAGCCCAGGCTCAATATCTAGGCAAGAACATGGGTCAAGTCATAAGGCATGTGTTTTAGTTACTTTTCTCATTACTGAAATAAAATACCAATGCTCAAATTTAAAGTGGGAAAGGAATATTTAGGTCAGAGCTTGTAGAAATTTAAGTTCACAAGTAGCTGGATCCAAGACAGGGTGATACACAGCAGAGAGCAAGCATTCATGGTGGTGGAAGATGGTAAAAAGGGTCAGGGGGCAGACAGAGAGAGGTGCCTCTTTCTGTCCTTTGTATTGTATGCATGCTGTCCATCCTAGGGCAAGTGTAGCACTCACATCCTTAATCCCAGTATTAGACCATGAATCAATCACAAGCTCTAGATTGAGCTGCCTCTGAAAAGTCCACCTCCATGACTACATGAGGCTTTTAGGGCACAACTAGACACAAACTTTAATAGCAAAAAACCTTCTTCAAAAGTGAATAGTCCAAGCTCAGTTGAGCCAACCCAACCAATGACACTTGAAATAGAAAGCACATTGCAAATTCATTAGCTATGTAAATTATTTTTATTATTTTAAGCCTCCTAAACTATAAGGTGGTTTATTAAACAGAAATAGACAACCAGAACAATGGTATAAGGTGGATTGTGATGCACGGGACACTATGGGGTTATAAAAGAAGGTTTCTGGAAATCGTTGTGATATTAAGGCAAGAAATGTGATTAAATTTACCCAAAAGTACTGAGAATTGGATTCCAGGAAAAAAACAGCATGAGAGTGCCAAACTCAGAAGCACATAGAAACAAAAAGGTTTCATTTTGATTAGAAAATAGAACATGATGAAAAAATGCTAGACATAAATATAAAGGGAACCAGAAAATATTTTTCCTAAATAAAAAACTAACAATTTATAATGAAGCCATCAAGAATATGAAAATATCTTAAGGTTTATACAAAGTGAATAACTCAACAAAGAAATTGTTGATAATATTTACAACTCAAGGCTAATTTTGTTTCCATTTGATGAGATCAAATTCTTGAAAAACAGTGGTTGTAAAGAAGATAAGAATGAAAGGAAAGTAATGTCAGAAACCTTTTTACTGATGTATCAATATGCAGACTTGAGAAGCAGATCATAAACTTTACATAATAAATAGTCTACTGTCCTGAAAGAAGAACTTGCAATTTTTGTTACTGGTACTGGAGCAATAAAACTAGAGTGAATATTTAAATGTATTTTCTATGCCCCTTTCTTTGCTTCATTTGACTTAAATCCAGTAATTAACCGAAATGTGTTTGCATCTGTGTTTAATTGTAGATTACTCTTCACTCGAAAATACAGTCCAGTAGTTTTCATTGTCCAGGGGGAAGTGAGATTGTTTCATCTATTAGAAAACTTATTTTAGCATTCTTTTTATCAAATGAACATCTATCTGCATTTATGTTATAATTACAATCTTCTTTCAATAAGCTTTACCATCCTGATATTTCCATCATTTTTTCACAGTTAAGATATTTATTTTGGTACTGGGAATTGAACTCAGGGCCTTTCTCTGACTAACACCCCCTATCTCTTTTTGAACTTTAATTTTGGGACAAGGTTTCACTGTCACTAGATTGTCATATTGGGGTTCTAACTTATAATCCATCTGACTCATTATTAACACATACTCAATATGTTTGTCCATTGATTACGAGAACAATGTTCATTGTGTGTGTGTGTGTGTGTTTTAGTCTGCAATAACAAAACCAAAACTTTTTGTATTCACTACAAGCACTATGCCCCTGGCGTACATCCTAGCCCTATCAATCAAAATTTTACCACTTCTAAAATTAAACCTTAATGGTACTGATCAAGATCTTGATCAGTGAGAATGAATAGATAAAGATTAATGAGTATAATTAGAAAATTCAATTCTCTGTAATTACCTCATTTACTGTGCCCCCAAAACTGAGAATACTAGCTTAGACTGATCACTGGTCTACAGAGCAGACCATAGCCTACACTCTGTTGGAGATTAGTAAATCTTCATAGCCAATGAAGTCTTAATTCACTGAATGATGAAGTTTTAAGAGTACCATGCACCCAAAGACTATTGTGAAAATAAACACAGACTAAAAAGTCTCAAACATAAAATTTCATAGAACCATTCCAGTTGACCAAGCTTTCCAGAAGAAAACACTAAAATTTCTGTTTGACTGAGTTAACTGAATTGGGTAAGATTTAATTTTCATGAATTTTTCAGCTGAGTGGTACTTATGATAAATATGAGATCAGTTATGGAACAAATATTTCATTTATTTATCTCAACACTGAAGGGATTTTTGGTTTGATAGCTTATGAAGAAATGTTTAACCAAGTGAAAGGATATTCAAGCTCACTATGCCACTAGGTAAAGGGAAAACCTTAAAACAAGAAATTTACCAACAGAAGCAAAAGTTCTAAAAGAGCCTTCAAATTGTTCTTCATACAGATTATCCTTCGGCCTCTTGTTGGACACTGGACTTAGTCTAGACTAATACTTTATATGCCCAAGGTGTAGTTGTACAAACAGTTTGGGATAGACCTAAATTATATGGTTTGGTCTTCAAGAACCCTTCTTATCAGTTAAGCATTTATATCACTGATAAACTAGATATATTTTATTATTTGTAATTAAAATTGTAAATGTTTATTAAGCTAGGAATTTGCCTGAATTTTGCTTTGGATCATAAACAATTCTACATGTAAAATATATTGTCTTCTTAGAATTTAGCTTTGACATTTACCAAGAGCCTAAGGATAATATTATTTACCCTTAACTGATAGCATTGGTCATTTACATTTTCCAGCTATATTTTTGCATAGAGCATATACATTCTCCCCGCAATGGAGGTTCTTTGAACATATTCTTTGCAACCATAGCATTTTCTATCAAAGTATAAAACTTATTTATCAAGTATTATGCCATTACTTCTACTTTAAATATTTCCAGCACTTCCATATACATCTAAACCTAGATTTTTTTCATCTAAGAACTCATCTGCCATCATACAGCACTGATAAATAAAATTGTGCATGTAACAATAGTTTTACTCTGAAGTTTCTTCTAAGGACCATTTTGGCCTCATTTCCTTTTCTTCGTTTCAACCCAGTGGCCAATTACAGGCACAGACAATGTGAGAGACGGCTGAATCCCAAATTGCTTTACAGCACACAAGCTTTTCTGTGTATTTCAACACAAAGTATACTAAATGTGCCAGCTTTACTACTTTGTCATACTCTGGAAAACTCATGCATTTATGGACTAGATGTTACAACACTTGGATTTATTTGTCTGTTCTATACACTATATAAACAAAAAAACAAAAGTCATAAAGAAACACAAGTATGTCTAAAAATGCTCCAGTCCAAACTCGCTCACATAATACCTTTTGTAACTGCTTCCCTCCCACCTCCTCTAAACCACAGACAGTAGAGATAGTACAATATGGCTGAAGAGGTGGCTCAATCTTTCCATTCCAAAACCACAATATTTTTATATTAACTTTAGTCAAAAGATATTTAACAAGTTGCTTTTTACTATTGTTACATCTAATATACATTGGGTGCTTCTAAACATCTAGACAATTCTAGATGCTTCAAGTAAGTATTCAATTTTTAAATTAATTTTAATGAGAAGGAAATAGCAATGAGACAGTATCAAAACAGGTTAAAAGGACAGTTACAAAAATTAATACATTGCATATTGTCTTCTTAGTAGTTATTCAGAGTACGAGATGCAGACATATATCTTGTCTAAACACTATTAGTACAAATTTTCTTCTCATTGAAGTAAGAGAAGGTAGCGATATATCTGTTCCACTTATATATTTTTCACTACAAAATGTCTTTCACTTATATCTCCCTTTTTTGTTTTGTTTTGTCAGAACTAGGTGTTCCATTACCATACAAATAATGCAGGTGCATGAATTCAGCAAAATAACTCAATGTAGTCCCTAATTCATAATATTAGTGGGTGATCTGCAAAACTGGCAATGTCAGAAGTTGTTGAACCTTACTTACTACATACACAGCAGGACTGATTAAGCTACACACATGTAACAATAGTCGAAAGTCCTAAAAATATGAATGTGTAATCCTTCCTTTCTTCTGTTGGGACTCATTGGTCTCTCTCAGCAGAAAGCACATAGAGGATTTATAAAATAATGAAAAGAGATATTAATGGTCAGGTGGTGGCCCATGCCTCCTTGCCAATGGAACCACCCTGCAAGTAGCGAAGGCATTTATATATGTATGTAAGTATGCATTTATGCATGCATGTATGTATGTATGTATGTATGTATTTGGCATAGGGTCTCACTATGCAGCTCAGACTCATAGTGATACTCCTGTTTCCAGCCTCTCAGCCCTGGGACTACAGGCATGCACCACCACAGTCTCGATGCCCACTCAGTGCTTATTATGATTTATGTCTAGTTGTGCCCCCAAAGCCTCATGCAATCATGGGGCTTGGCTTCTATAGATTGAGATTTGATTCATGATACCTGGGATTATGTTTTAGTACTGATGGGATTATCAGTCTGAGTACTGCTGAGACTATGAGTGTGGTCTAGGGTGGACATACTAAGGCAGAGAGCCTGAATGTAATGTAAAGAGAGCCAGAGAGATAGACTCAGCTGTTGCTCTGTTGTCCTGATTGATTTGCAGCCTCTGCCACCATTTTGTTGCTGTTCCGCCGCCATGAACTGAGTGCTCTCTGCTCTGTTCCACTCAGCCTTGGGCCAGCCGAATATGGACCGAAACCTCCACAAACTGTGAGCTAAATAAACCTTTCCTTCCTTCATTTTGAGTGTCGGGTGTTTGTCCCAGCAACGAGTAAAAAGTAACTAAGAGTGCTTCCACGGGTTGGGGGCTGACATGGCAGGTGGTGCTGGGGATGGAACCCTGGTCCCTGAGCCTGTTTAGGCAAGCATTTAGGCTGCTGATCTATCTCACCAGCCCAAGGGCATTTATTTATACCTTTGTAAAGTTAGTGTCATGAAGCACAAGGTGGCCTAGTCACTGAGATCTGACATTGACCAGGCAGGATTCTCTTTTCAGAACCGAGGTACTTGCCTGCTTTAGGCACTAAGCCATCATCCTACCCTCCCACTGATGATCAATTTGCAGTGTCAACTGTTCCCGACTTTCTCCACTAAATCAGTGGGCTAATACACCCAAACTTTTTGAAGACAACGTGTCCTTGGAATTTTATTACAAGCTTATCAGTTTACTGACTGCTTTTGTCAGAATCGGTGACCTATTTAACATCTAGGAAGGCTAGATGCTATGCAAGGTCTTCATTGTCCTTTACCTAGCTTCCGTGCACAGAATAGTACACCAGAACCCACAGATCCAGGGGGTACTGGAGACTTACCTTGGGGTACACACAGTACCACAGAGCTCTCTATTTCCTTGTCTCCCAAGAACCAGTGCCTATTCAATGTGTACTATTCAAGAGGGGGTTTGCTTGTCTGCACCCCCAACACATAACATTTCAGTAAATCTCTAACAAGAAGAAATTTACAAAATGAATTATTTCACTATTTCTAGGTTTTAACATGTATCAAGACACTTGTGAATATCTCAAAGGACCAGACAGTTCAGCACAGTACTCCATATTGTCAAATATGTTTATATCTTAGTCAAGAGTAAAATGCACTCACAAAACAACGGTTACAATAGCACAGGCTTCTGTGAGTAAGCAGGCTAGCACTGGATCCTCTGCTGTTTTCTGCTCCATGTCCTGTCACTCTCAAAACAAATGTGGACAAATCACCACTCCTCGTGTTGCTCTTCCAGATGATCTAACAAACCCCATTTCAAAAAATCACTTCCAGAAGATGTTTCTTTTCTGTTATTTTTTTGTCAATAGACCTTTTGATTACATGTAGTGTTGCTAAGCACCTTAGCATATACTGTCACCTCTTTACATCCATGCTGTGCACATAAAGCAAGTTTTCTTCTAAAATGCTCAGAGAAATACTGAAAGCAACTTTTTCATAGCATATGCACAGGTCATCTAAATATATCTTCCTACAGGACAGTGGGTATTTCCCGTTAGGCAAATGTGTACCATTACTTTACCTTTCTCTCTTGAGCATACACCCACAGACAGCCCGCCCTTCTGCTCTTCACCAACCTGGGTTTTCTCACCTTCCAGGGCTAGTAAAGCCTTTGTCACCAGAAGTCTTCAGCTCCAAGGCTACCACTGTTATCAGGGCATCGAGGTGGGGTGTGGTAGCAGTTCCCCTTGCTTCAAAGCCTGGATCCAGCCAGTGAGAAGTCACAGCAAGGCTTCCAAGAACACACAGGGCACAGGCACAGCCCACTTTGGGGCCCAGCTCGCTGACTGCCATTGACAGGAACCAGGCCTGGCAATGGAAATTCGAACAATAAAACTTTCTAAATCACCGTAATGCTGTAGTACCTTTCTTTTTATTATCATTATCTGCAACTGTTAAAATCAACTGAGCTAAGGTTCCATAGATGCCATTAAGTTTTAGTGATCATATGTCATATTTATTAACATGAAATTAACTTAGTAAATGCGGAGTATAGCAGGTTTCACTAATATTCTCTATGGCAACAAAAATCAAAATTAAAAAAAAAAAAAACATTTCTACATGTGGCGGTAGTTGAGGTTTAAAATCTTCAGAGAATTTTTTTTTGAGTATGTGATTTTTAGTGTGGTCCCAGAATATTTCTCCTAAAATATTACTTTTAGAACATTATGTAATGTTATAACATGTTTGATGATTCCAGAAAAGGAACACACTGCTTCAGACAAATCAGATTTGGTCTGAGGACTGTTGTCCTTAGAACACACTGATTTTTGGGACACTTGCATTTCAAAATTAGCCCATGAGCCTTCTTGCCCTGTAGCTGGCATCACTCCTGGCACTCTCAGCATCTGTATATCGTTCTCCTCCCACTTAGAAATGAAAGGACTTGGGATACAATTCTAGTGAGAGAATTGTTTTTGAAGAAACTATAATGCATTTCAGCACTCTCTTTAAGTACAAAATAAATAATGCATCCTAGTTGTTTTTCATTTGCTGGGGAAACCGTCATTCTGGGTACTTTTTTGAGAGAAATTTAATTCACAGCTTAAAAAAGGAAATCTCTTTAAAATATTTTCACATTTTATTATTTTTATCTTAGAAAATGTGACTAATCATTTTTTACAGAGGGTTAGTGCTCATCCAATTTCATGGAGTTATTGGTTCATATCACAGATGTAAAAATGCAAGTGTTGGTTATTTCATCTTTTCTAAAAATACAAAGGCACAAGGTCAGAGTAACAGCATTTGGCCTATCTCTCAAACGCAAGTATAGCTGCAAGGTTAGTGATGTATTTAAGGTAGGAGGTGACAGTTTCTTCCATAAAACCATAAAGTTATTAGTGTATTCTTTCTATTGTATTTTCTCTAAATAAAATGCTATAAGCCATAGAATGCTATCTTTAATGAAAATACATTAATGCTATTTTTTGAAATCTTTACATTTAAGGTTTGATACATTTACAAAACAAAATGGCATCTCAGCACAGTTATATAACCATATCAAATAATATTTTATTACATGTAACTTTTATTATAACAATGATTTATGCATAAGAAGATGGAAGACACTTTGTGATTAATGGGGATGTGGTATATGTGATACATTTATACTAATAAATGCAACTTAACAATATGATTATTATAATAGCTACTATTTTGGGTACTAGAATTTGAACCCAGAAATTTCACAATGACTTAGAGATTTTTTTCTGGTATCTTATTTTATTTTATTTATTTTGACATCAAGTCTCAGTAGTTGACTTAAGGTGCCCAAGCTGGACTTGAACTTGTGCTTCATTCTCCCAGAGTACTAGGGTTACAGATGTGCATCAGCGTGCCCGACCTAGTAGCTGATTGCATTAATTACTCTGTTTTCCAGTTAATAGATTTTGCTTGAACATGTTCCTCATAACAGTTAATCACCTGGCAGATACTCCTGAAGTCTAAGCATCTGCCTGGCAAGTGTGGGGACCTGGGTTCTATTCCTAGTATCGTTTGCTGTGCCAGATCTGGGACTTGGGGACACACAGTGCCAGTCACTGAAATTGAATGTGGTGGCACACACCTGTAATTCCAGCTCTGAGGAGCCTGAGACAGGAGGACCACTATTAGTCTGAGCTGTGTAGTCAGATCTTATACCAAATATATATATGACACTTAATTCCACTGCACTGGTGCTGTGCTATTTGATAGATGGCAAACTTCTTGATTCCTTCCGTCCTTGATTTTCGATTTGGTCATAAACATTGCCTGAGCTTAATGTTTTCAGGCATGAGTGTATAATATGTCCCAGCAGAAATATTACACATTGTTGGGCTGTTTTTTCTAAGTCTTTAGCTTCTAGTCCCATGGAAGAATATCATATTCTGGAGAGTCACTGTTTTTGAAGCCTTAGTTCAAAGACAAATGGAGCCCCGGTGATCCACTGAAACAAAAATATTCAGGGAAATTAATGTGAAATTCCTGATATTTTGAATAAATATTGCTTTGGGCATAGTAACAAAAATATATACTGCAAAGATTATAGTATATGAGAAAAAAAAATGCCACCATATTTTGACTGGCCATTGGAGTGCATACTTTTAAAGCATGTTAACATGGTAATAACTTCAAGGAGAAAATGCATATCTACTAAACTTGTTAGCTTGGAAACAGAGTTCTTTCTTTTAAAATTATATTAGGGAATGTTCTACAGGTCTACAGGGTGTTCAGAGTCTTACTACTTGATTGAATCCATAGTGATCCACCTCCTTACAGCCTCACAAATGCTGGGATTACAAGCGTGCACCACCATGCCCAGTCTCAGTTGCCATCTCAGTGCACCCTGGGGGCAGTGTTGGCACAGCAAGCCCGGGATTGAGCCCCTGGCCCCTGTACCTGCTTGTAGGTCTTTAATCTGCTGAAATATTTGGCTGGCCCTAAAATGTTATTATGAGTTCTCAACAGTTGCATTAGATATAGTTGTACAACATATAGACTAATTTACAAAACATTTAGCCATTTATGATTAGAAATAAAAACTCAAAACTAAATTTGAGAATTTGTCTGATTTTTACAGTGGAAAACTTCATCTCTTCTCCCAAATCAACAGAAGAAGAAGAGGAAGAAGAAGGAGGAGGAGGAGGAGAAGGAGGAGAAGGAGAAAGAGAAAATTCTCAAAGGTTTGTTAATTTAAAAATAAACCTATGAGACTATACAGAGAGGAGACGAAGATCCAGGGATCAGTGATGTGATCACTAAACACGGTGTAGTGGTTTGAATTTGGATTGATATAGCTTTATAGAATGCTTGTGATTGGAATAAAAATGACTCATGATTAGAAAGCTTATGGCTTCTCACAGAGATATGGTTCAGTTATATACATAAATCCTAATGAATATCCATCAGAAAATATTGATATGATAATTATGGCAGCAATATTTCTTGAATTCAGTATATAAATGATCACAGAATTGACAAAACTGCTGGCTTATATTTAAATTAACTGACTGATACTTAAAACACCACTTACTATTAAGAGGGTCTGTATTCAAGAATTATTCCTACCCCAAAAGAAGGAATCATTGTAAACACTTAGTAGAATTTCTAGGTTTATAGGAAACAATCAATATATTTCTTCTTAAATTGGAGTAATTATAGTTTCATGTCATCATTCAACTCTTTAATGATAGATATATAGTCTACCAAGAGTTGCAAGGATCTCAAGCTCAGAAATCCATTGGCTAAGACTTTGAAAGTGCTTATGGGCAGAGGTGACCAAATAAAATACTTGTAAAATAGAATGTAGAGTGTAGTTGAATTTATGAATTGAAGAACATTATTTGATCTTTCTCTACCATTGGTGTGGTTCTGTGAGAATGAATTTTCCTTCCTGCCCTACTGGACTTAGCCATGTTAGCTGCCTGGATGTAATCCTACTCCCAACAGGAGAGCATGCAGCTCATGCTATTTTTCTGCTTTCTTCCTTTTACTGTGAAAATAAAAAGAATAATGGCTACCCTTTCAATCTGGGACAGCACTGAGAACATATGAAGACCAGCAATGATCCCTAGAGCTGTTTTGAATAGGTCATTTTGCTTTCCCTTAAGCATTGAGATTTTATGGTATAAGGGCTCATGTATTGCATAAATGGGTGCATTATTTTATTTAAAATTTGTAACATCATGAGTTAGCCATCATTTTCTCTTCAAATGAGAACAAAGCTATGTATGTAAACCCAAAATACAGGCATGCATCAGAAACGATTCATATGGCTGTTAAGACACATGACTATGGTTGATGGTATGGTATAATAAGGTACATAATGTTAAGAAGCAAAGATAAATTTTACATGATATTTTCAATCTAAATCCATGCTAATTCCACTATGCTACTTTTGGTAAGTTGGGCTTCTCATAGATATCTTGGCTGGTTTTAAGATGTGTGCTGTGTACTCATGATTAGCACAGTTAGTTGTACCACAAGCTACATATACTCTCGATAAAGCTTTCCCAGGGCAGGCTGATCCAGCCATAATAATAATTAATAGGAATAATAATAATAATAATAATAATAATAATAGTATTAATAAAGAAGTCAGCTATAACTATCAATGTAAATGGAGTCAATTCCTGAATCAAACAATGCAGACAGGCAGAGTGGATCAAGATACAAAATTCCACAATACGCTGCATACAAGAAACACATTTACCTAAAACTTTAATAGACTGAATGTCAAGGGATGTAAGGCAATACTCTGTGAGATAGGAACCCAGAAAACCCAAGGCAGCTATTCCGGTTGCTGTCAATGTCAACTTCAAACCAAATGTGATTAAAAGAGACAAAGAAGATCATTACGTACTTGTTAGACAAAACCTACAAGAGAGAGAGATGACAAGTATATATATATATATATATATATATATATATATATATATATATATATATTAATATATATATATATATATATACACATATGGACACAATGTAGGAGCCTCCAACTATATAAGACAAATTTTCACAGACATAAAAAATGAGCAATAACATAATTGTATTGGAATACTTTAATACTACATTAACACAAAGAGATAGATCAACCATGCAAAGAACAAGGGGAGGGGGAGATAAACTAAACTGAATGAATGAAGAAATGGACTTAGTAGACCTTTACAGAGCGTTCCACCAAGAAACATCAAAATATAATTTTTCCTCAACTGCACATGGAAGATTCTCTAAAACAGATCTGGATTACCACTTATAACATGCTTAAATAAATGCAAAACAATTGAAATTATTTTATGTATATTATCCGAGGACAGAGCAATGAAACTGGAAAATATTGACAACAGAAAAGGCAAAAACTCAAAAACACATGGAAACTAAGTGATACTCTCATGAAAAATCAATGAGTCATGGATGAAACTAAAGAAAAAATTAAACAATATTTACAATATAATAAAAATTTAGATACAATTTCCCAGTATCTATGGCATGCAATAAAAATTGTCTTAAGAGGTAATTTATAGTGGTAAATTTTCTCATCCGGAAAACAGAGCTAGCCCAAATAAATCATCTTATGCTGTACCTCAGTCTCCTAGAAAAGGAAAATCAAATAAAGTCCAACACCCAAAGAAGGCAGGAACTTATAAAGATCAGAGCAGAAATAAATGCAATAAAGAAGAAAACAATACAAAGAATTAATGTGAGCCAAAGAGTTGGCTCTTTGAAAGAATGCACAAAATTGATAAAACCCTAGCCAACCTCATTTTAAAATGGAAAAAATAATCGTAGTCATGCAATGAGGAATGAAAGGGATGAAAACACTGAAGAACCTATAGAAATTTAGAGCATTACCAATAGTTAATCAATATAATTCTAGAAATATTAGACAGATTAACTAGAAAACAAAACAAAATAAAAATAATAAGGACTGGAAAGGAAGAAGTGAAACTATCATCTACAGATGACATGATACTGTGCAGAGTAGATCCCAGACACAAACTGGTAGATTTAATAACCAAATTCAGTAGCATAGCAGGATACAAAGTCAGCACTCAGAAATCTACAGTATTTCTATACACAAACAACAAACATACTGAGAGAGATGTTACTGAAACCAAACCTTTTGCAATAACACCACCCAAAACGAAATACTGAGGAATCAGTCCCACAAAGAAAGTTAAAAAAAAAAAAAAAAAAAAGCCAGGTGTTGTGGTGCATGCCTGTAATCCCAGTACTTGGGAGGCTGAGGCAGGAGGATCAGTGTGAGTTCAAGACCAGCCTGAACTAAAAAAGTGAGCTCCAGGCAAGCCTGAACTGCCTAGTGAGACCCTGTCTCACAAAGACAAAAAAATTACACAGCAAAATTGTAGGACTCTGAAAAAAGTGGTTGAAGTGGATCTGAAGTACTGGAAAGCTATTCCTTGCTCCAGGACTAGCAGAACTAGAGTTATGAGAATTGCCATACACCAAATGTTCTCATACAAATTCAATGCAATCCCTGCTGAAATATTATTAGTATACCTCAGGGATCTAGAAACATTTCTAAAATTCATCTGGAAACAGAAGAGTCCCATAATAGCAAAAGCAATCCTGCATAACAAAGGAAAGCCTGGAGACATCACAGTTCCTTTCTTGAAATTATACTATAAAGCTACTGTGATACAATCAGCATGGTTTTGGGGAAAAAAGGTTTAGTAGATGTAGACACAACTTCCAATAATAGCAAAAGCAATCCTGGATAACAAAGGAAAGCCAGGAGACATCACAGTTCCTTTCTTGAAATTATACTATAAAGCTACTGTGATACAATCAGCATGGTTTTGGGGGAAAAACAAACAAACAAAAAAAATGACCTGAGGATCGATGAAAAGGTTTAGTAGATGTAGACACAACTACAAGCATACTTAGCCACCTTATCTTTGACAAAGGGTCAAACATGTTCATTAGAAGAAAGATAAGCTCTTTAAATAGTGTTGGAAAAATTGACCTTTCAAATACTGAAGTTTTAAAAATATAATGAAGAAAAGGACAGATAAAAGAAAGGAAAGTATGTTTAATCATACATGCAGAATAATTTGGATAATTTTATTGTCAATTTCTGCTGGTATTTTTAAATGGAGCAGTTAATGCTTAATTTTTTTTATTATTTTTTCTTCTATTGAATTTCTTATAACTTCTTTGTATTGTTTGAATTGTTTTGTTTTCTTTAAATGAATCTTACATGATTGCATTTAGTAATCTGTACAACTAATTTGAAGACAGCATCATGTAATACAGCAGCGATTGTTGAAATCCTATTACTTTATTGAGTGAAATCTTGTATCATTTCTAATACTGCTTGTTCTATAACTATTTTGTATTCTTTAAAAATAAAAAGTGCATGATGAGATGAAATTAACAATAATGAATTGTCATAGCTAAATGAAGTTTATTTCCTAACCTAGTTTTTACCAAGTAATACTTTTAATGAGAATATTTTATCATATTCTTTACAGGAAAATTAAGAATTTTATGATTACCAGTACAAGCATAATACAATATATTTACTAGGGTGTGTCACATGAGGCTGTGCAAACTACTGGAAATCCTTTCATGAACACATCTGGGAATGAGAATTTCAGGCATTTGCTCCTTTGTTCACCAAGGGGAGTATACCATCTCTCCTACCTTTAAGGGATTTCTATTATATACCTTCACAATTTTTGCCGATCTATAAAAACAATATTTTAATAATTTGCTCATTATTTTAACCAGTGAAAGACAATATGAACTTCACTTGTAAAACTAATCTTAACATCATTTTTTCAGATGACAACCTGGATGTGAGCATATCAGTTCTCGTGACATCTATAAACCAGCTTAAGTTTTTGAAAAATATTTTATTTCATTTATTTTTTTGTATGTATTTAGTACAGGTTCTACAGGGTCTCACTACACATATTGAACTTGTAGTAATCTTCCTGTTTTCAGCCTCCCAACAGTTAGGATTACAGGCATGCACCACCACACCCAGTCACAGTTGCCATCTCAGTGAGCCCTGTGGGCAGGCTGGCATGGTGCCAGGGACCAAACTCCTAGAAAAGTCTTTTGAAAATTCAAAATGGCCAGAAAAAAAAGTAAAAGAAAATCCTTCTTGAGATTAATCAAAATGGTTGTACATATGGCAACTAGTTACAGATTAGACAGAGTTACATACATAAAATAGTTTAGAAAACTAGAGTACATTCATGTATTTGACAAATTAGTAACTATAATCTAGTCAGAACTTCTTGTAGGTCAAATAACAGATTTTTGTAATAAGCATTGAAAGGAATAAAACTTTTTATATTTTAAGGAAGAGGCTACAGGGTGTTTGGGGTCTCACTACTAAATCGGACCCATAGATAAACCCATTTATACCTATTAAGGCAGAGAACATTTTAAAATTGGGCTCCAGGCTGACAGTTTATCTGATTGGAATGTCCAAGCTACATGGGCTATTCATTGTTGTTTTGATAGTCATAGTTGTTAGATAGTCACAGCTGTTAGCCCAAAACTGCTGTTTTCAGAGCATATGTGATTGTTTCCTCTAAGGGGACAGGTTGATAAAGGTAAACTTAAGCATTTCTAGGGGTTTGTCAGGCCAGGTTTGGGTATAATGAGAGTCTACCTCTGAGAATAGTGGCTGGTATGCAAGATCTTCTGAAGAGAAATCATTCTGAGAGCCAATTCTCCAAGGACTGGGGATGTATCTATATTTTAATATTGGTTGTAATATAAAACTCTTATTAAACTCATACGGTTCCTTAAGAACTTTTAATTTTATCCAATGACCTCATCTGTGTTGTAAAAGTCCGTCAATCTGGCAGGTGCTAAAACAAACAAACAAATGAAAAAGTCAGCTGCATTCTTGAGGAAGAGAAGAATCTCCTTAAAGATTAAAAGCAGAGCCAGGCGTGGTGGCTCACGCCTGTAATCCCAGCACTTGGGAGGCTGAGGCAGGAGGATTGGTGCGAGTTCGAGACCAGCCTGGGCTACAAAAGTGAGCGCAGGACCAGCCTCAACTGCGTAGCGAGACCCTGTCTCAAAAAGACAAAAAAAAAAAAAAAAAAAGATTAAAAGCAGGATGTAATTGTACATCTGTTTTTGAGAACTTCAGGATTAAATTTAGACCACTTTTAGAGAATATTACCTAGAAATAAGTGAAGATCACTTTCTTTCTGTAAGTGACCCAGGGATGGAAAATTCACCATTCTGAAAACTTGGTCTTGAAATTAAGCCCCTTGAAGGAAAAACCTGACTTGAACTAAGTATTATAAGCTGTGTTATTTGTCAGGGACAGGGCAGTAGAAAAAGGACATAAGTCGGACTCCAAAATGACAACTAAATCCTAACATCTCAAGTTTGAAAAGACAAGATCAAGGATTTCCCCAAGGTGGATTTCTAATAAAGTGTTCAAATTATAGTCTTTAGGGATTACATCCTAAAAAAAAAATGACTCTTCCCAAAGTTCTAAAATTCCAGCCTGTGAAAGAGATCTATCAGTTCTGGGGACAGACAGAGACAAATAATAGTTCAGAGGAAATCTTGGCCTAGGCACAAAAGGTCTGAGGAATTTAGCTTGGCTCCTCTATCAAAGTAAACTAATGAGGAGTGACTAAGCTGGTTGGGGTTGCTCTGTGGAACCTAAATTAGGAGAAGTTGCAACTATGAAAATCATTGAGTAGTTCTAAATTCTCCCCTTACTTTCTTGTTATATTGTACTTGCGGAGCTTGAACACAAGCAGCTAAGGATGGATACAGCTTTGTTGAAGCTTTAATCATGGTTGGTCAATAACCTCCACCGTCAGGACCCAAAAGGCACATAGAAGATGCCTGAGGCCCAGTAATAGTAGGCTCCTTAAGCTCTAGAGTTTCCTTAGTGTCTTGTGACTCACATTCGCATTTGAACTCAAGAATTATTTCTTTAGTGCTAAGAAATTCTGAACATAAGGCAATGTTGACCCATCTTTCTATCTTTTACAGTACAAATTCTACTTGTGAAAGAGCATCATAATCAATATTTCCCTTTGCAGTTGTGTTGAAAGAAGGAAGCCTCACTTAGCATTAAGCCATTGTTTTGTAGTTCTTTCAAAGAGAGCTCTAAATATCTCCTTTATTATTTGTTTTAACACCAGTGCCTGTTGGCATTGAGACATGCAGACCAGAATGTTTTACTTGCAGTCTGGAGTTGCTGGCTGATGAGACCATTGAAAATTCTAACCTGGCTCTGGGTCTCCTCCTGGAAAAGTGGCACCACCACAGATTTTTTTCTTTATTATTTTTGTCTTTCTCCTGTTCAAACTTTGAGAGTATTAATTGTTAAAGAATTTAAAACAGATTTTATCAAGCTCCAAGCTGAAAATTTCTCAGGAGAAACAGTTTCTTCTTTGTCATAGCTCTGTCTGTCTGTCTGTCTGTCTGTCTGTCTGTCTATTTTCTTTTGGCCATGTTCCAAATTTGAATATACGAAGCTCAATCTTGTGGGAAAAAAGACTGCACTTAATTATTTCTTGTAATATGTTGGTGATACTGCTGGCTGCAACTGTGTGAGTAGCCTTCTTTGAAACAGATTTTAAAAAATTGTTAAGCGTTTACCACTTGTTTTAATCCCAGCAAAATTCTTGCTTGATTCAAAAGTACTAACTTTACCTCCATGCCATATGTCTCCAGAACTGTCATGTGAGGTCCAATGTTAGGAAAACATTCCTAGGAAATCAACCAGGTAGGTGATAACATTGTGGGTTCAGGCCATTTTGAACACCAGGTTATCAGAGTCCCCTACAGTGTGTGCCAATCTCCTGCCAAGGGTCATCAAGCATGATGGAAAGAAAAAAAAAAGGAATAGAGGGTGGAAAGGAGGGAAGACAGGAGGGAGGAGGAGGGGAGAGAAGAACAGAGGAAGAGAGGAAACAGAAAAGGATAGGGGAGGGGAAGACACTGGAGAGGAGGGAGGGAACAGAGGTGAGTGAGGGGAAGGAAGGGAAGGCAAGGGAAAGG
>PVJA010012662.1:26764-51497 GCA_004027025.1 Myocastor coypus | reverse complement strand
TTTCCCACAAGTTCTTTTTCTTTTTGTAAAATTTTAATTAACAAATAACAATTGTGTATACTAGTGAAATATAGAATATTTTAATATATGTGAATACGGTATGATAATTAAATCAAACTAATTAATAAATTATCACCTCACCTACATAACTACACCATAATTTCTCCATTCTCTACATCAAAATTTTCACCTTATCAATATGACTTCATCTTTTATCAGTGAACTATAGAACCTTTTTCCTTTTGAAAACTATTTATTAAATATAATTGTCTTATACATTAAATATCAAGAAATATTTCTTTTTGGTCACAAGTCAGGCTGAGAAAACCATACAATTAAAACATCCATTCCACTGTACATGGTTTCAAAGTAAAGCCTGAAGGGATTTGACTGACCTTGGGACATACAAAAGTTCCATTTTTTGTTACATAGGTCTTGCTTTAACTTGCTCTTAACCACCCAGCATAAAAGTTTAACCAAGAGACAGAAAACATAAAGCTAGATTAGTATGCTGGGCTGTAAAAGGCTTAAATTAGCTGCTTCTGACACTGCCAGTTCTGCCAATAATCCACTGCAATTATGTAATACTGGACTATGTATAAAACTACTTTCTCTTAGTTCAATGAGAAGAAATTTTTTATGCCAACAATGATTAGAAAAATCATCATGTCTATATCCTGTGCTCTATATAACTACTATAAGGAGTACAATATGCATTGTACCAATTATTGGGAATTACTACTAAAGTGATTGGGAAAAAATCCATTCATTATATTACGATTCCATTCTAAAACTTGACATAGTAACAAGTTACTCACAAAACACCACAAATCCTATCAAAGGGCTATCATTAGACCAACAACAACCAAACCCTACAATATAGGGCTGGGGAGATAGCTCAGTGATCTAAGCACCTGCCTGGCAAGTGCAAGGACCTTAATTTTATCTCTGGTAATGCATGCCATGCCAACCCTGGAACCCCAGGTATGTCATGCCAGCCTCTCCACCACACCACACAGCAAGACCCTGTACCAAAGAAATAAATAAATAAATTTTAAAAGGCCATAATAGAAAGTGTTTTTTAAATATAAGATGAATTATCTTAAGTTTCATCTTTGTATTCTCAACTTATCAAGATCATACTGAGACTGTAGAATTATACTGTCATAGAACTTATTACATATCTTAATTTCCTTGGTTTTATTTCACTTATTAATGAATGAAAAAAATCATTCAAAGACAAGGATCCTTTTAAGTTAGTCTTTCATAAGAGAAAAAAAAAATCAACTTTTAGCACCAAGAAATCTTCTCCAAAGCAATGAGCTCTTTAGCAGGGAGAGAAGAGGGGAGGGAAGATGGAGGAGCAGGGAGGGAAGGGAAGGAGAGAAAGGAGGGGAAGAGAGGAAAGGGGCAAAAAGAGAAAGAGAAGTATAATTAACCTTTCCTTCAAAGAAATGAAACACATCTAAAACTCTTGTGACAAATTTGTAAATACTTCCTAGTCCCTAATACATGTCTATTTTACATGATTCACCTCAATTATGCTAATCTAAGAAGAAGTCTGTGGCCATCCAAATTCATCCACCAGGCCTCCACCTTTGTTTTTAGCATCAGTGGAAACAGCTTCCCACATTGCACGTGCAAATGCTGCCTCAAGTAAGAACTACCTTCATGAGCCAGAAGCTCATCCCCCAGTGCATCTCTGCTTCTAGGTCATCTTCACTGAATCCTGGGGTGCTATAACTGTGACACTGCACCACTTGAATTTCATTCAAAGCTTTCATCATATCCTCTGGCTGGTCTTATAAATCCTCAATCTGATCAATTTTCATTTACTTATATATTTCATTTCCTTTACAACCAGCTTCATAGAATCCATTGTGATCTTGGACTCTTTCAATGACTAGATGAACTAATTGGCTACTTCCATGGTAAAGGACTGCTGGGTGAGGTTATCCCACTGTCTGTCACACATACACTTTTGCTTTCAAGCACCTAGGTACCTTTTTCATCTTTTTAAACTTATACTTATACTTCACTAGCACAGCAGCCAATTGGGAAATTTGCTTATCAACAGCTAAATGGGAAATCTACTGTCCACCGTGACAAAGCAGTCAGTGATGGTAGGCTGAAGAACCTTGGGTTTTTGATTTCCCAAAGAATTAGTTCATCTTGGATGGCCATGAAGAAACTCAAACACTGAACTATAGAACTGAAAAAAAAAAAAAAAAGTTTTCAAGCTAGGTAAAGTGGCACATGCTTGTAATCCCAACAACTCTCCAGATTAAAACAGGTGGATCACAATCAAGACCATATTAGGCAACTTGGTGAGATCCTGTTTTTATAAATAAAAAAATGTACTGGAAAAGCAGCTCAGTAGTAAATGTTTCCTTTATGTACAAGGCCTGATTTCAATCCCTGTACTGTCAAAAAAGAAAACCTCTAAGCATACATTCATTTATTGTCATTGCTGTATAACATAACAATCATGAGAAAAAAAAAACATATAATCTATGTGATGTTGATTCTTTGAATTATTCCTCTATGGTCCAGAATATAGTCCATTTTTATAAATAATCCATATAAATTAAAGAAGAATGTACCTCCACCAACTGTGGAGCTTTGGTTTTTACCTATGTCTCCTGGTTTTTTTGTTTGTTTGGTTGGTTTTTTGGGGGGAGGGTTGCCTGCTCATCCCACTCTGAAGGCAGGGCTTGCATTGGTGGTGTTGGGGATCAAATTGCGGTTCCTGGGCCCAGCGGGATGACTCAGTGGTCTAAAGCACCTGCTTGGGAAAGCTTGGGCAGCTTCAGGGACCGAGGTTCAATCCCTGGCACCACATGCTGGGCCAGCCCTGCCCTCGGGGCAGGCTGAGCCAGCCATAAAAATGAGAGAATAAACAAACAAAGGTTCTGAAACAAGAAAAAAATAAATAAATGAATAAATAAAACAAATTGCGGTCCCCTAAGCTTGCCTAAGTAGCAACTTTAGACCACTGAACCACCTTGCCAGCCCAATTACCATTTGCAACTCTAATAACTTTTCTTTACCTACTTGAAGTTATGATTTAAGTGAATTTGTTCTAGGAGTGATAAATCTTTTCCAACTAATCACATACTGTTCTTCACTTTACTTAACCTTAAAATGTATTTTGTGCAATGGTAATATGGCTATGCCAATGTTCATTTCCTATTTATGAATATCTTTTCCTACTCTTTTATTTCAAATTTTTGATTTCCTTATATCCTCAATGTTTGTGTCTGTGTGTGTTAACCAGTGTGTAAATGTCTGTTTTTAAGTGGAAAATTTAGCAAATTTATTTTACTGAAAACATACATACTTGGATTTTTTTTTTTAATTTTGAGCTTTTACTTTATTTTGCCTTTAGGGCATTTATTTTTTTTTTTCCTTTTTTATAGATTTTTCACTCTTATTCATTGCCCTTAACAGGTAATATGTACAAACATAAATAATGTTTCTGTTATTCTTATGCTTTCCTACAAATTTAACATATGTATTTGGCAAAATCTTTCATCAACATCTTTATTGTCAACCATGTAACACATGGAATTTGGAATGTTTTTAATAAAACAATCACTGCTATGGTTTGGATAAGGCCTGTGTGTCCCAAATGTGTTGAATGCCATGGCTGATATTTAATGCCCATTGTGAGAGATTACAAGGATGGCACTTTATCTAACCATAACTTAATCATGTTAAAAGGGAGGGCTTTTGGAGAGTAATTAGGATTAGATAAATTCATTAGAATGGATATCCATAATTGAAAACTTGTGGCTTTAGAGAAGGCAAACACATGGGAAATCTATGTGTGCGCTTGTGTTTGCCATATGATGCCCTGTGCTGTCTTGAAAGTAAAAAAGCTGCTCCCAGATGAGGCCCCTGACCTTGCACCTTCAGAACTATAAGCCACACAGGCCTCTTCTCCTCATAAGAGTTAGTAACAACAGAATGGGGAGATAGCTCAGCAATCTAGGTGCCTGCCTGCAAGCGCAAGGATCAGGTTCGATCCCCAATATTGTATGCCATACTGTCCCTGTGCCCAGCTGACCACCAAATCCAGGAGTAGTGGTGCACCTCTGTAATCCCAGTGCTGGGGAGGCTGACACAGTAGGATCACTATGAGTCTGAGCTGCATAGCGAGACTCTGTACCAAATTTAAACAACAACAACAACAATGGTTTTTTTTTTTTTTTTTTTTTTTTTTTTGTCTTTTTGAGACAGGGTCTCGCTATGCAGTTCAGGCTGGCCTTGAGCTCACTTTTGTAGCCCAGGCTGGTCTCGAACTCGCACCAATCCTCCTGCCTCAGCCTCCCGAGTGCTGGGATTACAGGCGTGAGCCACCACGCCCGGCTAACAACAACAATGTTGAAGAAGAGTTTAAACGGACTAATACAATCACCATATCTACCATTTAAGTAGTAGGTCCAGTGGCAAAAAATCTATGCCAGAGCCAGGGAAACAGGAGTCCTAAGAATGAGGTCAAATGCAAGTTTAAATACACTGGTCAGTTCAGGCCTCATCAGAAAATATTTGAGCAAAGATTTGAAAGAGATGATGTTAGCCATACAGAACGTGAGGCAACAGCTCTCCAGACAAAGGGACGGGTGAATACAAAAGCCAAGAGGAAAGGCTATGCTTAGAGTTCTAGAGACAGCAGGGAGGCCAGTGTGGCTGCAAAAACTGAGATGGGGGGGGAGTAATAAGGATGAAGTCAGACATTATAAAGGGTCAGCACAAGTTGGATATTATATGTCGTTTTAAAGAGTCTCTTCTCTCCTCTCCTTTCCTTCTCTCTCCCTCTGTCTCTCTGTCTCTCTCTGTCTCTGTCTCTGTCTCTCTGTCTCTGTCTCTCTGTGTGTCTCTTTCTCTCTCTCTCTCTCTCTCTCTCTCTCTCTCTCTCTCTCGCTCTCTCTCGCTCTTATTCTTTTTGTCCAATACTAAGATTTAAATCCAAGGACATTATACTGAGCTACATCACCTTCTATTTTTTACACATCTCCCTGAATGGCTAAATTGCCTGTGCTGGGTTCAAAAAGTTCTGGCATTACAGGTGTACCCCACTGCATGCAACCAAGCTATGAGATTTTAGTCAGAGTAAAATGTGGAGCTTTTGGAGGGTAGGGAACAGAGATGTGAAATGACTGACTTTCACTTGTAAAAACCTTTCTTTTATTTAAATACTATGATACGAGATTCTTTCTGCACATACAAACACATTTCACTTGTTTAAAAGGAGATAAGGAAATCTCATGGGAGATAGTTCTAAGTATTGTCAGTATTCATGCTGACAAAACCTTTTTATTTTTTTAATTTTAATTTTTATTAGTTTTAATAAGAGATAACAATATGAGAGTTTCAAAACATGTCAGTAGCACATTCGCAATAGTTGAGACACTGCATATTGTTGTCCTCACAAATGTTATACAGAGCACAGGGTGCTCTGTATATTTCTATGTTCATTTTTAAGGCTGATATCCCATTAAATATATGAATCATATTTTATTTTAAAGACATTTTCCCTCCTATACATTAACATTATTTCTCATTTTTGCTATTATTACAAATATATACAATTTCTCATTTATATTTTTTGTTTATTTCTACCATTATTTCCATGGCATATATTTCTAGAGTGATTATGCAAAGACCATTTTTCAATTTTTGGGATATCCTAGTTTTTGGAAAATTCTGTTTATTTATCTTTCTAAAAATAAATGTACTCTTTGGACACAATCACCCTCATCCTACCAATCAACAGATTCAAGTATTACCCAAACTTGTATTTATAGCACCAGAGACTATTTAGCCAGGTGTGGACAGAGAAAGAACAACTCTTCAATCCTTTGGGCTGCATGAATAATGGCCTTCTCCCTCAGAGAAAACAAAATAAAGCCATGGCAGAAATGTAAAGAAAAATTTGAAGTGCTATAACCTGCCATTCCTTGATTTCAGCATTTCATGATGATTTTTATATCATTTGCAGACAATGGTCGAGGTTATTCTACTCAGATGACGCATCTTTTTCTTTTCCAAAGATATTGGCCTTTTCTGTCTTCCTTCTGAATATTCTTTAAAATACTGTCTCCGGAGAAAATAATTAAAAACAAAGACAAATCTCTGGCAGAACAGTTTGGTTATGTGTGCTCTGTCTTTCCTTATAATTTCCCCTACCAGTTCATAACTCTTCAAAGAAAAAGAAAAAAGAAAAAAAACTCTTCACTGATAGCTTTATTCTCCTTAATCTTGTGTAGTGTGACTTGGAAACATTCCTGACCAACATGGCAAAATAATTTAGAGCAAGTAAAAAACAGTAAACTTGACCTTGACCTTGACCTTGACCAAAATTCAAGCAGTCTTTCCAGGTTGGCTCTGCCAGAGGAACTGAAGACCTGAAAACATGGCTGTGGCCACAGCGACAGCTCAGGGAGGAACATCAGCATTCTGCCTTCCCGCACAATTCAGGGACTGGTGGTGGGAGGGATCAGGGCCCAAGGATAAGACCAAGCCGGTTTCTGGCGTAAGACCCAAGTGTTCCACGTGGAACATGTATTTCTTACTATTACAGCACAGTGAATAACAGCCTGAGCACTGCAGTTAAGACAAAAAAAAAAAAAAAAAATTAACTCTTTTGGCTCTCTGAGCAGCACCATGGCGGTAGGCAAAAACAAATGCCTTACAAAAGGTGGCAAAAAAAAAAAAAAGGAGCCAAGAAGAAAGTGGTTGATGCATTTAAAAAAAAAAGATATGTGAAGGCACCAGCTATGTTCAACATAAGAAATATTGGAAAGGCACTCATCACCAGAACTCAAGGAACCATAATTGTATTCTGATGGGCTCAAAGGTCGTATGTTTGAAGGGAGCCTTGCTGATCTCATTTTTTAGAATGATGAGGTGGCCTTTAGAATATTCAAGTTAATTATTGAAGATGTTCAGGGTCAAAACTGCCTGACTAACTTCCATGGAATGGAACTCCACCCACCTGACAAAATGTGTTCCATGGTCAAAAAAAATGGCAGACCATGACTGAAGCTCATGCTGATGCCAAGACTATCAATGGTTATTTGCTTTGACTGTTCTGAGCTGGCTTCTCTAAAAAACAAAAAAATCAGATACGGAAGACCTCTTATACTCAGCACCAACAGGTCTTTCAGATCCAGAGGAGATGATGGAATCATGACCCAAGAGGTGCAGACAAATGATTTGAAGGAAGTGGTCAATAAACTGATTTCAGACAGCATTGGGAAAGACATAGAAAAGGCTTGCCAGACTATCTACCCTCTTCATGATGTCTTTATCAGAAAAGGAAAAATAGTGAAGAAGCCCAAGTTTGAATTGGAAAAGTTCATGGAGCTTCATGGTGAAGGTAGTAGCTCTGGAAAGGCTACTGGAGAGGAGCCTGGAGCTAAAGTTGAATGAGCTGATGGATATGAACCGCCAATCCAAGAGTGTTTAAGATCCAGATTTTTAATAGTGATAAATAAAGTCTTATTTGTTATGAAGAAAAACAAAATAGAAGACCTGGTCCCAAAACTCATGCAGCCCACTTACTAGAATTCTTTCATAACTAAAAGGAAAGCACTACTTTTCAGAGAGCCTCTCTATAAAGCAGTCACTTAGTGGACAGAAGATTGTGCTGCTTTTGAACAGCTCTATAGTTTACTTCTGAGTGTCTATTGGTCTAAGTGTACTAATGTTAAAAAGAAAAATACTGGAGATTTAAGCCAGAGCCTTCGCAATTAGCTATGTCTGCAGCTTTGTTTCATTGTGTATTGTATTGTACTATACTACTTGTTTTGTTTTGTTGAGAGAAGATCTTGCTAAATCACTAAGATGTCCAGCAGGCTGGGCTTGAACTTTCAGTCCTTCTGCCTCAGCCTCCCAAGTGTTGGGATTTGAAGCATGCACTTGCCATGCCTAACAGAGTGTTCTAGTCTTTGGAATCAGAATGTTAACACCTACTGCCACAGGGCTGCTGTGAGGATGAAATATGTGGAGCACTGAGTGGAATGAATGACACATAACACTAGTCGTGGTTGTATTATTACATTACTAACCCTTTCTAGATCACAACTAACTCATCTATAAGATGAAAGATAGTATTTGATGATTACTAATTTCTTCTAATTCAATTCTAGTTCAGGTGTCTTTTATTTTTTAATTTTTTTATGTATTTATGACAGGGCCTACAGGATCTACAGGGTCTCACCATGTTGATCAGACTTTGAGTGATACCTCTGTTTTCAGCCTCCCAACCGCTGGAATTTCAGGCATGTGCCACCATGCATAGTCTCAGTCACAGTCTCAGTGTACCCGGGAGTGGGACCAGCATGGTATGCAAGGGATGGTGCCCTGGCTACACCCTGCCTAAGCAGGCACTTTACTTGGCTGAGCTATCTTTTAATATATCTTTAAGATATCTTTTAAACACTACTGTGCAAACACAAAACCTACTATTATGGATTTAATCATAGCACTTTAAATTTAAAAATATATCTTGCTTACTTGTAATTTATTTTCAGATAAATAAAATCACAACTAAATGCAATGTCACCCTATTTAACAGCTGAGAATTTGATTTCCATTTAACTGAGTGAAGTACATAACATACACATTCAAATACATACTGAGACCTCTTCCTCTGTGTTCACTTCTTTGTGATCATTTTCTGTAATACTCTCTCCTCAGGCTTTTCCAGCCTCAGTAGTCTCGTTGATATTCTCTGGATCACTGACTGCAGCTCCCAGGGAAGACAACTGTCTCTTCAAACACAAATTATACCCAGGGAGGATTGGCAGCTCCAGGAACAAACAACAGACAAAGTTGGCAGCACTAGCCCTAAGAAAAGCCCACAGTTACCATAAATTGCCAGTAAAGTATAAAATTTTACACACTCTGGATGACAGGTCAGAGTTCTAGAAATCTACTCAGCAACTTCCATATTTGAGCATGATTAATCAGGAGCTACTTGGGAAGGAGTTAATTTTTAAGACTGAGAGAATGTTTTCTCTCAGGCTTTCACAGAGACCAAATTGGTCAAGCGATGGCTGTGACTCATGTAAATGGCTGGTACTGACAACAGTTCTACGAAGCACTATACATGGCTTCAGAGTAAACCCCAAGGGTATTTGACTGACCTTGGGAGATACAAAAGTTATATGTTTTGTTATACAGGTTTTGCTTTAACTTGGACTTAACCACCCAACAGAAAAGTTTAACCACTAGGCATAAAGCATAAAGGTATATGTATGCTGAGCTGTAAAAGGCTTAAATCAACAGCTTCTATCATTGCCAGTTTTGCCAATAACTCACTGCAATTATGTATAATATACACTGGATTATGGTTCCAAAGTAAATCTTGAGGGGATTTGACTGACCTTGAGAGATACAAAAGTTACATGTTTTGTTATACAGGTCATGCTTAAACTTGCTCTTAACCACCCAGCAGAAAAGTTTAAGCACAAGGCATAAAACATAAAGCTAGATTAGAATGCTAAGCTGTAAAAGGCTTAAATCAACAGCTTCCAACATTGCCAGTTTTGCCAATAACCCGTTACGATTATGGAACATTGGATTATGTATACAACTACTTTCTCTTAGTTCAATGAGAAGAAATATTTTGTACCAATAATGATTAGAAAAGTTACTATACCTACACCCTCTGCTCTATGTAACCATTAGGAGGACAACAATATGCATTGTATCAAATACTGGAAATGTACTACTCATGTGTTTTGAAACTGTCACATTGTTATCTCTTATTAAATGCAATAAAAAAAGAACTGCATAAAAACAAAATAAAGCCCAGACACACTTTCCTTCCTCTGAATCTGGGGGATTCCAATTCTGCAGCCCTGAAATAAAGCACTCAAGCAAACACAGAAAGTTTTTGGCTCATATCTCTGTTTCTTAGTTTTGGATTTTTTTATCATTTGTTCTCTACCTTTCATCCTGTGCTGCATTCTTTTGTTATTTTTCTTATTTGTTTTCAGTTACTTTTATCCAGTTCTATTAAGTTTTTCTTATTCTTTAATTGAATTATTTTTCTCATTTTTCTCTTTCTCATCTTTCTTCTTTTTTTTTTTACAAATACTACTTTTTTCCTTCCTCACTCCCTCTGTTATTATTAGTATTAAGCTTCATTAATTTTTAGATATTTAGTTGATTGTTATTATTTCTGGATTCTTTTCTATTATTAATGGTAGTATAATTATTTCATTTAGCTCCTGTTTACTGTATGGCAATATGTGGTTTCTCTTTAGGGCTACACAGGAGACAATATCAAGAAGCAACAAATTAGACGACATCAAATTAATACCCTCTCTCTAACAAAGGAAACAATCAATAGCATGAAGAGACAACCTACAGAATGAGAGAAAATTTTGCCTACTACTCTTTTGATACTTCTGATAGAGTACTAATATCTAGACTAAATAAAGAATTCAAAGCAATTAAACCCCAGAAAACAATCAAATCCAAAAATAGTCAAAAATAACTGAATTGACATTTCACAAATGAATAAGTATAAATGGCCAACAGTATATGGAAAAAGCTTTTCAACATATTTAATTGTAGGGTAATACAAATCACAACTTTGAGATTCAATCTTAATACTGAATGATTGTCAAGAATGCTTGTGCACACACACACACAATCAATACTGGTGAGGATGGGTGGGGGGAAACTTCCTCCCACTCATTGTTGGTAGGAATGTCAATTACCAAAACCACTATTGAAATTAGTCTGGAGATGTCTCAAAAGAACTAAGAATAGAAATATTTATTTGACTTAGCTACATCTCTTATGGATATATTCCTGAAATAATTGAAAGTATAACTTGCATACCCATACATATCTGCATACCCATGTCTATAGAGGTATGATTCACAATTACTAAGCTCTGATAACATGCTACAGCCCTGTCAACAGATTAATAGATAAAGAAAATGCAGGATACATGCAGAAGGCATCACGGTTGCTTGTGTCAACTTGTAATACCCACCCAAATTGGATCAGCATAGTTCTAGATGTGGAGGACCCTCTTCAGGTAGAATTGCCACCAGAATGGTATAAGAAAAAAAAGGGAAATGGAGAGGAATGGATTGCTTCTGTTTTCTCTGGAGTAGCACTAGTCTTTTCTTTCACATTGGATATCATCTAGTTTCTAGCTCAGATCGTTCAGCCTCCAGCACTGCCCCTTGCTGTACAAACCCTTTGGCCTCTTAACACAGACTCATGCAGACCACTACACTGAGCTCCAGCCCTTTCATTGGGTCTTGTGGGTCCCTAATGTACAGACAGGCCTTTTGCACTCTTTCACACTTGACTCTGTGGGAGGTCACTGTAAGCCAATTTTGTAAATTCTTATATATTTTTCTATATTGTATAAGTTGATTTTCTCTATAAGCACCAACTTACACAGATTTTGATACCAGGAGAAACTCTAGAGAAACAGAATTATAAAGATGAGATTCTATAATGGATTTAGGGGTTTCTAAAGTTGGCTAATTTGAGACTAAAAGAGAACAGAGTTCTCTTTCTGATTGTTCTTGGTGTCAACTATTTAAAATAATGCTCAATATAGATCCATCCTAATTCACCACTTGTCAGATGCAGGGAATTTAGTGACTCCATGAACTTCTGAATATTTTTGACAGAGTAGAAGATATAATGATACTGTTTAGTTGGTCTTAGGATCTCTGGACAAGCTAGTGAAGAAAAACAATGAGAAAATGTCCATAAGAAATCGAAGTTCTGACTGTGAAGACAAATTAGTAAAGGAAAACAAATAATTCAAAGATTCAAGTACCCAGCCTCAGACACACATGAAAAATTTTGAAATGTCTTAAGTGTATCCTAAAAGGAGATTGCCTCTTTTTTTAGCTACAGGGACAAGATTTCAGGAACCTGCTACAAACCATAGTTCACACCAGGGAATCATGGCCCCGGAACCAGTTTCCAGATTTGAGCCAGTTTATAGACTCAGAACCCCTTGAATGGAAGGAAGGACTGGTTCCCCCTGGAAAAGAACCCTGGTACACCAAAAATTTATACGGTTGATCTTTCATATTTCCCCAGAAAAAGCTCTACAACAGGTCTACGCTGCTTCACAGGCTGCTCTGTCCCTGAGGTCATATGATCTAGCAGATCCAATGTCAGTAGCAAGTAAAGACTTTTGAAGTCTCTGGCAGGCTCCCATAGTTGCTCTGCTATCATCTACATATAGCCTCTATCTTTGAAAAAATAGCTCTTGGCCTGCTACTGGGCCTTAGTGGAAACTGAACATTTAATCGTGGATACCTGGTTACCATGTGACCTAAGTTGCCTATCATGAGATAGATATCATCTCATCCACTGAGTCATAAGGTTGGACATGCATAGTAAGAGTTTATTATTAAATGGAAATGGTATAGACATAGACAAGCCAGAGCAGGTCCAGAAGTTACAAGTAAGTTACATGAAAAATTTAGACATTTGCCAATGGCTCCTACTCATGCTATATTGTTTTGTTTTACAGCATGAGCTTATGGCCTTATTGAGTGAATGATATGATCAACCGTCAGAGGAAAAGTAGGCTAGGGCCTGATTTACGATGGTTCTGCTGTTATGCAGACGCCGCCCACAAGTGGACACCTGTAGCACTACAGGCCCTTTCCAGGATATCCCTGAAGGATAGTGGTGAAGGGAAATCTTCACAGTGGGCAGGACTTTGGGCAGTGCATCTGGAAGTACATTTTGCCTGAAAGGAGCAATGACGAGATGTGTAACTGTATGATATATAGGCTGTAACCAGTGGTCTGGCCAGATAGTCAAGAACTTTCAAGGAACATGGAAAATTAGTGATAAAGACATTTGGAGAAGAGGTACTTGGATACACCTCTACATGCGTGTAAAGGATGTAAAAATATTTCTTTCCCAGCAAATGTTTATCAAAAGCATTTGATCTTGGAAAATGAGGACTTCTAACAATCAAGTGGATAATATGATCCATTCTAGAATGGTCAACCTTATTTTTTCAGCCACCATCACTCTCCAATGGGCACCTGCAGAGTGGCTATGGTGATAGAGATAGAGGTTATACATGAGCTCAGCAACACTGACTCCAAGTCTCCAAGGCTCATCTGGCTACAACCACTGCTGAATGCCCAGTATGCCAGGAAAAGAGAGTGATGTTGAATCCCTGACATGGTACCATTCCCCGAGATGATTAGCCTACAGTCTAGTGGCAGACTGATTATACTGGACTATTTCCATCATGGAAAGGATTGTGCATTGTGTTGTCTTTACTGGCATAGACACATTCTGGATATGGGTTTGCCTTCCCTGAACTTGATGCTTCTGCCACTCATGGACTCACAGAATACATTAAATACCATCATGGAATGCTATGTAGCATTGCCTCTAAGCCAGTTATATATTTCATGGCCAAAGAAGTAAGACAACAGACTCATGAAATTCACTGATCTTACCATGTTTCTCATCAACCAATGCTGTTGTATTGATAGTGAGGTGAAATTGTCTTTTGAAGACACAGGTACAGTGCCAGCTAGGTAACAGTAGCTTGCAGGGCTGGGGCAAGTGACTCAGGATCCACTATATGGTTTTGTGTCCCCCATAGCCAGGATTTATGTGCCCAGAAATCAAGGGGAAGAGGTAGGAACGGTATGACTGGCCATTATCCATGGTGATGTACTAGCAAAACTTCTGCTTCATTTTCCTACAATCTTACGTTTTTCTGGCTTAGAAGTCTTTGTTGTTGAGGGTGAAATCTTGTACCAGGAAGCACAACAATGATACTATCAAACTGGAAGCTAAGACTTCTTGTTGGTCATTTTAGTTTCCTCATGCTGCTAGGAAAGAAACTGAAAGGGGAGTTGCAGTGTTGGTGGGGGTAATTGACCCGACTATCAAGGGAAACTGGGCTATTACTCCACAGCAGAGGAAAGAAATAATGTACTTGGAGTACAGATGATCTCTCAGGGTACCTCCCAATATTACCATGTCCTAGTAAAGTCAGTGGGAAGCTACAACCCAATCTGGGCAGAATGACAAATGATCCAGAACCATCAGGAATAAAGGTAGAGGTCATCCCACCAGAGAAAGAATTAAGACGTACTGAGGTATTCTCTAAAGGTCAAGGCAATACAGAATGGGTAGTACAAGAAGATAATTCTAAATATCAGTGATGTTCCAATGATTAGGTACAGAAATGAGCATCATAAAAGTATAGTACACATAGTAATTGTATTAATTCCAATGTAATATAATTCCAGAGTGCAAACAGGTTTAATATTTGTTTTTAAGTAATATTAAACCTATGTTACAATGTTCAAGTTATGCAATGTTAAGAGCAAGCATCATCCAAAGAAAACTTGTCTTGTATCCTGGGGAATGGATTAGTGTGTTTTCTTTTGTATCTAGGATAGTTATAATATATTAGGTATAATTATAAACTTGTCTTTATATCTGGAAACGATGGCTAAATAAATGTATCTGGTTGTCAAGCTGAGAAGTGATGGTTGTAATGATTGATTGATCATGTCATCTTGAGTAACACCCAACTAAATTGGATCAGCATACTTTGGGGTGTGGAGGACCCACCCTAGGTGGAATTATGGCCAGAATGGTATAGAAAAGAGAATCGAAAAGAAAAAGATTGCCTCTGTTCTCGTTAGAGGAGCTCCAGTCTTTGCTTCACATTAGACATCATCTCCTGGATTTCAGTTCAAATGGTCACATTGTGTTTGTTTCATTTAATTTTTCCAGCACAAGTGGGGAATCATACCCAAGACTTTGTAGGGAAATGCTCTACCACTAACCTACTCCCCCAGCCCTCCTTGTATTTTATTTATTGTGGTATAAAATTGTGGTAGTTGATACACTGTGTCAATTTGAGGAAGCTTGGCTGGATGGGTTCCACTGGTTCCTGGCTGTGGGGGCCCCATCCTGCCAGATGTGGAGGGCCTGCCCTGGGATGTGATTGGTTCCACTCTAGGGCCAACCAGGCCACCCGAGAGTGACTCAGCGCAAAAAGTGTATAAAAAGGATTGAGGACGATTTTGTGCTAGCAGCTCAGCCCAGCCCGGCCCTGCGCCAGTTCCTTGGGGAAGTCCTCATCTTTGGAGGAGCTTGATCTTCGCAGCTGCGCCACTTTGGAGGAGCTCTGCGCCAGGCACAGAATTTGGAAGAGAGAGGCTTGGTGGATGCCAGAGCTGTTGCTCCCCCTCTGCTCTTCATTGTTTTCTGTCGCCTTGGAGCCAGCAGAGTCTGAACTGAAACCTCCACAAACTGTGAGCTAAATAAACCTTTCCTCCCTTCATTTTGAGCGTCAGCTATTTGTTCCAGCAACAAGTAAAAAGTAACTAAGACAAAAATCAAGCCAATAAATGTACAGCCACTAATTTACTGGAATATTCTAAAGAATAATCACTGTTAGTGAGTGAAAAATATTTTGTAGTTCCTGATAGAAGGGGTATGAGCATCAATAAATAACATATGAAGAGCTGGAGCTAAAGTTTTTATAGGACAGATCTAAATTAAATTCATGAAAAAAAAGAGATTAAAGCTAAAAGTGTTATTTCTATCACTATAGCAGTTGATGAAAAGTCAGTCTCAAATCTTGTGAACATATTTTGCTGGGGCCTACACACAGTATTTTAAGCTTTGCAATGCCCGATACATTCCTTTATATATAAATAATGTGCCCAGTGGAAGAGTTGAATGTATGCATAAATGAATTAAGTCACACAAAGAACAAAAAAGTAATAAGAACACTGAGGACAGAAATAATAAAAACAGGATAATATCAGTGATATAATGAAATAACAACTGGGAAATTATAATTTATACTGTTTTTATGTTATTTATTCGTGTGTTTTTAAATTCTACATTCATTTAAAACAAAGAAAACTTTGAAGTCATGGCAATTTTTTATATGCTGGAAATTCTAAAAACTTGATAATTTGTATTCTTTGCTGACATTTTTTAAAAGAAATGATCTCACATCAAAAACAGCTAAAGGATTTGTTCCCATATTAACCTCAGCATATGTTAGGTACCCTTGTGCCTTGTAACTTTGATTTTGTTGTTGTTGTTGTTGCTGTTCAGATTTTTGAGTGCTCAGGAATATGCTGAGATATTATAGAAAATATCCTACATAATTTCTCAAGAAATTTAACAGATAGTGTTACATATGAACATCTTCATATTAAAACAGCACACAAATGTCTTTGCAAAAAGTAATGAATGCCCTCTAGTGTTTCTTGCTAGAATATCTGTTTTAGTAAGAGAAAGACAAATAATTGAATGTCATTTCCTGTTCAACAAGTAAATCCATAAACAATAATTTGAATGAGTAAAATGTTTTACATGTTACCAAAAAAACACAAGCAGAAAAACATGTTGTCCTATTAAAATATATACATATTGTTATGATGTATACACCATTGTGATATATGAATAAAAGATTTCCTAATGGTCTTTCACACATTAAGCACTCATCTTGTCACCTTTCTAATACTACTATTTTGGCTAACTTCCAACTACAGTAGTTGTGGGAGTCATCCACCCCACACTACCCCCAGAGATCAAACCCAGGGCCTTGGCTATGCTAGGCAAGCACTTCCTCACTGAGCTGCAACCACAGCTCAGGAGTGCTTCTCAAGGTAGCAGTCTGAAAGTAGTTGGTCTTTAAAACCATACCTGTACATGCATACACACAGTTTCTGTCTCTGGAAGATAAAACATCATTTCCATGGAGAAATTTAGACCTGCCCTGTTGATAATGGCCATAGTAAAAACAGAAAGCAGTAAAAGGAATACATGTACCAAACCTACAGTATTCTAATGTGTCTCACCTTAACTTCATCTTATTTATTTATTTATTTTAATGTATTTAATACAGAGTCTATAAGGTCTCACTAGGATTAGACAGTGATCCTCCTGTTTCCAGCCTCCCATATCCTGGGATTACAGACATGTACCACTACACCCATCATTTCAGTACACCCAAGGGGCTGGGCCCTGATGCCAGGGGTAGAACCCAAGTCCCTGAGCCTGCCTAAACAGGCACTTTAATCTGCTGAACTATCTGCTGGCCCTCACCTTAACTTTAAATAGTAGCAGTCACTCGAAGAATATATATGTCAATCCCTCAGAGGTCAGGAACCAGTGCCTGGTCTCCCTAACACAGTATTTGCCTAGAAAAAAACAAGATCATCAAAAAGTATCTGAGCGCATCATAATTTTAATTACAGCATGCCATCTCAATAATTTTCCCAGTAAAACAACTCACAAATAAAAATAGAATTTGAATATAGTTAATTTAAATATATCAAGTAATGGGCATCTATTATGTTTTTCTAGTCAGTATCTCTAGGCCTTCTTTGGGGAACTCCTCTCTTCCACTGCACGCAATTGTTATTGTATGAAAGGTATTTTACATTTTCAAACCAAGAGATGGGCACAAAATACAATTTTTTCCAAAGTTTGAGGAACATGAATATCAGGCAATCAAAGGGAAAAAGGAAAGTTGCTCTTTAGACCCCCTACACTGACTATTTCTGCACTTCCCAAGACACAGATGTCCAACTTATCCTTACAGTCTGTGAGATGCCAGTGTCTTATTTTTTCCTCTTTTTGCTTATGTCAGCAAAAAGAATAAAGATAATTAAGCTGCTCCATAATAGTAATGTTATACTTATCACAGTTATGCTTACATAAAACATAAAAAGCAATGTTAAGTGACATAATTAACATGTTTTCATTACAAATGAAAAATTATAGATAATATTTTGTTATATAATAACATAGCTACAGTTTTAAAACAGAATTTGTCAGGATGTTAAATTATTAGTGGAATTTCATGAAAACCTATGAAAGAACACAAAAAAATTAAAGCAAAAATATTATTCATTGCTCTTATTTACAGGCAAACAAAGGGACTTTATCAGGTAGTGCAAATATATCTTTCCTCTACCACTATCCCAAAGATTGAAAGAGAACTCTTTCACCTCCAGATCTTTCATTAAATTTAAATTTATGCATATTCTCATTTCTATTTTCACCTTCCAAAGGACAACCAAATTATAAAATCTTTGTCATTATTATTAAGTAATCCACATGACAGAAGCAAAGTAAGGTTTCTTTTTCAGCCATCTTTATCTGTTTAAATAGTTGTTTCAGAAATTTTGCTTTCTCACAGTATTAGGATTGAAACGAAGGTTTTTTAACTGAGCTAACTCCATCTACTTCTTTCTTTCTTTCTCTCTTTCTTTTGAGACAGGATTTCACTAAGTTGCTGAATTGCCGGTGTTGGCTGAAACTTTGATACTCAGCCTAATTCTCCTAGAGTGCTGGGATTACAGGCATGTACCATTATACTTAGCTTAAACATTTTTTATTTAAGAAATTTCTTGGCAAGGAATAGAAAATTCACAATTCCTATAAAAGATAAAAAACTGATTATCTTCCTGAGAAGATAACTATTAGACAATAAATAATAATAATAAAAACAATACACAATGTGCTTTAGTTCACTGAATGGTCTCAAATGGATCCTTTCATTTAAATTTCATGATTGTGTGAGAGAATCAGCTTTGTCTCCATTTTACAGGTAAGAAACTTGCTGCTGAATCCATAAAAATGGCTTGAAGGTGCAGTGAAGCTAAGATTCAAATGCAGGACTCTGTCCCCTCACTGTGGTTTTTTTCCACTCAATCATTACACAAAGTAATGTAAAGATTTATTTTCCTAGAATTGTATTACCTCTTAGTGTAGCAGTAAGATAAAAGCAAACTAAGAATGTGACACAACACTAGACGGGGCAGTTTATAGAAGTAAGTTACTGGCACTTATGGCCTTTCTATCATATTCTTCAAAATGTCTCACTAGGATATCTCAATAATGTCTATCCTATTTCAGTGACAAAGTCAAATCTGAATCTCAATTTGAATCAGTAGCTCTTTATATTGAAGGGTAGCACTCAGTATGATTTGTAGATACAAAAGCAACAAAAAGTCCCTCCTTCCATAAGTCATTTTTTAGAAATGGTGTTGGCTTTACACCGATTCATCATTGTTCTTGTCCACATGCCTTTGTGGTTGTGAAAACAATAAGATGGCCATCTGTTAGGAATCTAGCTGGTGGCCAGGGAGCAACATAGAATGAAGTGGTCTCACAGAACATGTGCCACTTCCACACCATGCACTAATCACCAAAACGGGAAGAGGCTTGACTTTAAGCTGACAAAATTGTATTAAGTGCATAATAACAATACAGTAGACATCTCAGATATTAGAAAATAAAACCAAGAGAAGAGAACCAATGACTGTACATTCTACTTTTTCATAAAGCTTGTGAAAAACTCTGGGCTCTGGGAAAGCCAACATCAAGACAGAATTAAATATGTACAATTTTACAGAAGAAAATGTCTACACAAAAATACATAGGAGGGGCTCGGAAGACTGAGAGAGCCCTTAGACTGTGTCCTTACCTAACCCAAAACAGGACAGATGGAGAAAAAGTCCTGGACTACAGCACAGTTTTTAGATGATTGACAAAACCCTGTAGACCTCCTCTCACCGAAGTAGGTAGACAAAACAGACCCACCTGTCTTACAGGGCAGGTGACCTCAGGATGCAGCCTCATGGGGTGGTTAGGAGCAGCCAGAGAGAGTGGGGCCTGGACTCCAACCAAAGGATGGGTGGTATCAGATTTCTGCTGGGGCCTGGGCTGTGCGGTGATTACCCCACTGCATAGATAGAATAAAGGGAAGGTATGCCAGGGAAGAGTTCTAAAACTTTTTAAAAGAACTTCTCTTTATCATAATTATATTTGATGTTTACTAGAACTAATTCCACACAATTTGGGGAAATAACAATAAGTAGAATGGAATATAGAGAAAAGTGTTCTGAAATACAGTTTTAAGAAATGGACAATTTTAAATTATCAAATTAAAAATTAGGCAATAGTTTTATTCAACACCAGGGGGAGCTCTTTTGCTTTTTAAACCAATAAGTGACCATTTTTAAAAAATAATAGTTTAGGCTGATAATTTCAGAGCTCTTAAGCCGTCTTTTAAAACCAGTTTTGTGTTTCCACATCATACTTGCCATCATTGTAAACCTGATATTATATCCAAATGTCAGAGACTAGATAAAACTGCAATGTTAGTATAGTCATCAAAACTAAAAATATTGTTAATTTTCTAAAATAAAGAATTTGCACTGCTTTCATGTCTACATTCTTCCCAAGGAAAGAATAAAAATCTGACTTAAATCTCTTAATGAATCCATAAGCAAATCAATAACCAGTGAAAATGCCATACCAGATTTCCAATGTGCTCCCCAATCACTCTCTACTTCTTCAATAAGAAATGCATTTGCTTTAAAGCAGATTTCAAGTTACAAGGATAAAGTGTAATATTTTAAACAACTTTTCTATTCCAATCCCCAAAAGAAAGCAAACAGTAAATTACCAATGTTTATAATGTAGACATCTTATAAGGACACTGGCAGAGGATAAATTATTATTTATTCTGTGCTTACATTTCAGAGTTATCATTCAGTCTAACACAAATAAATGAATTTTTGTGATAAAATTTTTTCATGTAGAATTGATAAATTCTTTAATTGTGAGGTCAAAAAATCTAAAAATTTAAAATTTTTAATTAATACATCATAATTGCACACATGCATGGAGCATAGCATGACATTGTGATATATGTATATAGTATACTGTAATCAAATTGTTCTGTTTCTTTGTATTAGTAACCTTCAAGAGCCTCTCTTCTACCAGTTTTAAAATATACAATAAGTTATCCTTAAATGTAATCATCCTACTGTGCTAAAAATGCCAGAATTTATTCCTCTTTTCTATATCTTTTATCCAACAACCAATTTGTATCACTCTCAGCCTCTTGTAACTACTACTCTAATTATTACATCTAAAAGGTCAACTATTTTAGCATCCACCAATGAATGAAAACATGCAGTATTTATTTCTTTGTGTCCATCTTATTTTACATAATTTACATAACTTCAAAAAACTGAAATGTTGAAATGTCCTCTATGCTAACTCAATTGTCACAAATGTATATTTTATGTGTATGTATATATTGATTTACTTATATTTATCTATTCATCTATTGATGGACACCTATCCTGACTATTGTCAGTATTGCCACAATATATTGCCAGTGCTGAGCAGGCTGGGAGGCTGAAGGAGGAGGATCACAAGCTTGAGCTTGGCCTGTCTCAAAATTAAGAATAAAAAGGCCTCAAGGGGTAGTTCAGTGTAAAGGCCCTGATTTCACTCTCCAGTGAACCAAAAGAAAAAAGAGACAGAAGATACAATTTTGTTAAATGAAAAGGCTGACAAAAACATATCAAAGAAATGGATTTAATGGGATAGTTTGTATACATATTTTTCATCTGCTGAAGAAATACAGCCAATTTGCTGGATGCAGAAGAGACAGAAATGAGCAAGGGAATCATAGCACCTCCCTTGAGATCTCAGAGGCATATAATGCAGCAAGTACTTATAGTAAAGCCACTATAATGAAGGAAACACTGAGTCCTCTGGGAGCACACAGCAAGGGCTACCTTGGCTTAGAAGACAGGGAGCTCAAGAAGTAAATTGAAATTTCTCAGGAGAGAATGAGGCAGAGAAACAAGGGCCAGGCACTTCAAGTGAAGAGACAGCTTTTTACAAAGGCCTGAGGGTACAACAGAGTAAGTCAAATTCTAAAAATTCAAAAACTTCTAAAAATAAAAAATTCTTATTCTATAAAGCAGAACAATTTAACATGCTAAAACACTGGATTGTAAAGATGAAAGTGAACTCTTGGAGAGATTTGTGAGAACCAGGCTGTAGAAGAGTTTTCAACAGAATTAGGAAGTTTAAGCAACAATAAAAAAAAAAATATCTAATTTCTGAGTTAAAATGGAAAACGATGTTATAACCAGCTCAAGAAATTTTTAGCTTTGGGCCAGCAAGATAGTACAGCAGTCTACAGCTCATGCTTAGGCAAGCTTGGGCAGGTACAGGGGACCATGGCTTGATCCCAGGCACCACATGCAGCGCCAGCCTCACCCTCGGGGCTGGCTGAGCTATATCAATATATCTTGATTAAACCATTTATCATAATAATTTTATTTTTAATCCATTAAAGTAACACTTGTCATAGAGACTCAGGTCATATAAAACTACTCACTTGCATGAGTTTATCCTAGTATCTCATGAAAAGTTATCGTTGGAGCACCTCATTTTTTGTCTTCTATCATTGGATTTTTACCTAACATATACTAAGCAAATTCACTGTTTAAAAACAAAATGAGGGCCAGGGAGATAGCCCAGTTGTCTAAGCACCTGTCTAATGAACACAAGGACCTGGGTTTGTTGCCTGGTACCATATGCCATGCTGATCCCACCGTGCTGGCCACCAAAACTGGGCATGGTGGCTCATGCCATAATCCCAGTGCTGGGAAGGCTGACATAGGAGGATCATTACAAGTCCAAGCTGTGTAGCAAGACCCTGCTCCAAATAAATACACAAAGATTTTTTAAAAGAAAAGATAAAATTTTAGGGGCTTGGGAGATAGTTCAGTAGTATAAGCAATTGCCTGGCAATCTCATGAGCCTGAGTTCAATCCTTGGTTGTGGAAAAAAGAGAAAAGATAAATTTTTAAAAATAAAAGAAAGTGATATTTCAACATTTTGGCTTCCAAAATGGATAGTTACAAATTTACTCAATATCACTGCAGCAAATTTCAAATTGAGCAAATTTTAATTTCATTCTATGTTTGGATTATGCAAAATTTTCTGCTTTGTAAATGACTATGAGGTCTGTGCTCTGAGGCTTATGGAACACATGGCTATTTTCATGTGTTTCAATGTTGACCTTGTATCTTTTCCTGCAGGTGTTTTTAATTATAAACTATTTTTATGTGCAATTTGACTGCAAATAATCGTAATCTACTTGAAGTAAAAATAATTGATGAAAGTCATTCAAAAAAAATGCACCTTTCAGAGAATGGCTCTCTGCCAACCACTTCCAGTATCAAGCAACTCTCTTTCTTTTGGAGAATATAGTAAATTTTCATAACGTTAGATTTTATAAACAATGTGTGTTTATTTATTTCTAGTTGGTTTTACTCACTTTTGTGTTATTTAATTGTTTGGGTGATTTTTTTTAAGAATAAAAGTAGCATAAACGAAAATAGAAAAAAACAGTAACAAGTAAGAGTACCTATAGTACAGAATTTCAAAACAAGAAAAATGTAACGATGGTTGCATTACATATTTTCATCATGAAATCAGTATAGATCCACAGACATAGATATGTGAGACTGATCAAACAGTTAAACATTAACACGTTCAATAAACATTAATTTTTACCACTTCCAAATGCATTTTGTATTTAAGTCACTCTTCTAAAAAATATTTATAGAGAGAGATTGAGAATGAAGAAAACACGGGTCTTGAAGTTGATTCCTGGTACCAACCAAAATTTATTTATCTATTTATTTATTTATTTATTTATTTATTTATTTATTTATTTATTCTTTTGAGTCCTTACGCTAGGGAGATGATACAATATTTGCATATGTAGGTCTGGTTTATTTCACTTATGAGTATACGTTCAAGATACATCCATTTATATATGAAGTCTTCTAATTTATCATTCCTTACACCTGAGTAATATTCCATTTTATGAAAATATCACATCATTTTCAACCATTCTTTAGATGATGGGTATTCTGTTCATTTCCAGGATTTGGCTATCACAAATTGTGCTGCTATGAACAAAGGTGCACAGATATCACTATGATATGATGTTTTCAATTCTTTGGGAAAATTCCCAGTAGGGGGATAGCTGGATTGAATGGAATTTCCACCTCTAGTCTTGTAAGGAGTCTCAACACTGCTTTCCGCAATGATTGCACCAGTCTGCATTTCCACAGGCAGTGGAGAAGGGTTCCTTTTTCCGCACAGCCTCTCCAACTTTTGTTACTGGTTTATTTCTTTATGATAGCCATTCTTTCTGGAGTGAGATGGTATCTAGGTGTTGTTTTGATTTGCATTTCACGAATGGCTAGCGATGTGGAGCATTTATAGGCTTATTGAGTTTCTTTCTCTAAGAAGTATGTGTTCATCTCAGATGCCCATTTCTGGATTGGGTCTTTGAATTTTGGGACCCAGTGATTTTTAGTTCTTTATAGATTCTAGATAGAAGACCTTTGTCTGAATACTTATTAGTTAAAATCTTTTCAAAATTGGTGAGTTGTCTTTTCACTCTGTTTCTAATTTCTTTTGAAGTGAAGAACTTTTTAGCCAGAATAGGTCCCAGTTGTTTATTCTTTCAACTGTTTAATGTGCATTTTGATTTTTGTCAATGAATTCTTTGCCTACCCCACTTGTCTTCAAGATTTTCTCCAACTTTCTCTTCCAGGAGATTTAAAGTTTCTCTTAATATTTAGTTCTTTAAATCCATTTTGACTTTAGTTTGGTGCATGGTGATAGACCTGGGTCAAGTTTAAGTGTTCACCATGTGGAGAGCCAGTTTTTCCAGTACCATTTGTTAAAGAAGCTATCTTTCTTCCAGTAAGCATCTTTGGCCCCCTTGTCAAAGATAAGGTAGCTGAGTGTGTTTGTATTTGCTTCTGCTTTTTCTATTCTATTCCAATGATCTTCAGGCCTTTTTTTTTTTTTTTTT